>JAVFHW010071295.1:60748-71104 GCA_032159205.1 Eurystomus glaucurus suahelicus
TCTCTGTACCTGCTCTAGCACCTCAATGTCCTTCTTGTACTGTGGTGCCCAAAACTGGACACAGTACTCAAGGTGCGGTCTCACGAGTGCTGAGTACAGGGGCACAATCACCTCCCTACTCCTGCTGGTCACACCGTTTCTGATACAGGCCAGGATGCCGTTGGCCTTCTTGGCCACCTGGGCACACTGCTGGCTCATGTTCAGCCGGCTGTCGACCAACACCCCCAGGTCCTTTTCCACCGGGCAGCTTTCCAGCCATTTTTCACCTCAACATATCTTAATACACATAGATGCTTACCCTTTTAATATGGAAACTAATATCCTGATGAGTCTCTCTAGTTACCTGTGTGAATGAAGCAGACTGAAATAATAGTAGGGGTGTGTGTGTGAACTTATCGTTTATTGCCAGATCTGGCAAAACTTCAGCCAGGTCTTTGCAGAGAGGGACGGGATGCCATGTGCCCACCTTTTAGGGACTGCTTTGTCCTACCTTCCCTTGTAGTTAAATAGCAAGTTTCTCAAATCAGTGAGAGTTTTCCTTGTCCTGTTGATGCAGAAAACTTGTTTCTCAGCTTAAAAATTATAATATCAATAACAGCAATTGCAAGTGTGGTGCTGTGACTACCCTGATCTAGTATTATTTTATAATCAGTTTGGGGATAGTCAAACAGTACAGGGCAAGAATTAATGTTTAATGTGTATTAGTTAAACCTTGTATTAATTTCACTCTCAGTTTTCTTCCATAAAAATTAACCAGGAACTAAACTTTCTAGAATGACCCATTAGTTTGCTAGAAGAGAGGACAATTTAGGGGCAACTTAAAAGCCATTAATTCAATTTCAGAAAGCATTTCTGACTTAATGTGTAAATGTCTTATTTAGATCAAGACAGAATGGACATAATCTGGCCATTGAAGAAGAGGCTTGACCCTTTTGATCCTTCAGCTTTATACCAAATATGACATCCATGGGATGGAATCCCTCAGTGGTCAGTTGAGGGTCCCCTGTCCTGGCTGCTCCTTCCTGCAGGAACCTTTTCCTTACTGCACCCTCAGTGTGGTACACAAGATCTATCAATAACCTTTGTCTGCACACGAGCAAGTATAAACAAGAACCTTACTGCACACCCCAATTCTTGGGAGTAACTATAAATATTGAGCATTATCACTGCTAGAAGCAGACATTGTCTGCAAAAATATGCTGTTAACTTCAGAAAGTGCAATTTCTTAAAGACTGAGCCAAAAAGTAAAATCACAGAATTTGTTCTGTTCTAACTCAGACCAGGACAGGTAAAAATGAAAATATCAACCTCTCATATTTAATATAAAAATTAAGCACAGTTAAACTACTTAAACTAATTCTGTATTGTGAAAAAACCCTCTTTTCTATCTAAAGGAAAACTGTTGTTAGAGAAATACATGCAGGCCAATGTTAGTCAGTGAAACTTAGACAACTTGCAATCAGAAGTCTTCCAGTAATTTTTTTACTCTCATTGCCTCACCATTGCAAGTCTATCTTTGCCAGTTAAGTATGTTTGGTACTTAGTCCAGAAGTTCCTGCCTCCTGAGTATTTTCATGCTTGGTAGCAATTTCCAGATTTCACCCCACCTTCACAGTTCAGCTGAACTCAAAGCTTTGTTGTTGAATTAGGAAGACCAAGACGGCAAATTCCTATAGACCCAAAGTACTTTGGCTTTGTGGAGCAGATATTGTCATTTTAATCTGTTTCCTACATCTTTTACTATGAAGATAGCAGATGGCTGGCTAGCTTGATGCAGATCAGTGTAAAGTTGCTGTATAACTTACAGTAAGCCCATGCATTGTTCTGGTACATTCCTGACAGTATGGTGCCTCAGGCTCAGTATAGATACCAGGAGTCGTTAAGACCAAGGCAAATCCTTTGATACATCATTGTATTGTCACTCATAAAAATAAGATGGGGAATTTGCCTAGTAAGAATGAACAAAGCAAATCTGAGTGGTGGGATTATTTTTTTTTGTATTTTTGGTTTGGCTTTGAATTTTGAAACTCCCAAGCTTTAACTGCTGGTGCTGAGTGTTTAAAAGCACTATTGCTTTTTCTCTAATGGATCTAATGGCTCCATAAACCATCAACCTTTCCTTAATCCTGTTAGGTGTAAGAGTAGGGAGTAATAAAATCCATATTGCAGTTATTTCTACCTCTCTGGTTGTCTGAGAATGGCTCTGTGCTATTCTGTAGCAGTGATAATACTGAAGTAGTGGCCTAAGGGTTAGCTATGTACACAGCTCTAAAAAACATAAGAAGCTGGAAGAGAAAATACACTTATCTTAATTGACTGGGAAATACCCAGCTAAACTGGGAAAGATAATTTTAAGTAGCCATCTGACTGACTCCAGGGTTTCAAAGTAGGTTCATAAAGCACAGGAAGGCACAGAACGGGATTTGTAAAGCATAAGGAAAATAATGGGAGAACAATTTTTAGAATAATCTATAAAAATAAAAGGATAGTAGTATGGATGTCTGAGGATAGTAAAAGAGCTAGGCTTACTGAGGCTTTCCTCACTCATTTTAGAACCGAAAATAAAGTTATCCTTCTCTTCAAGTTGTCCCTTTAGTGTCTAAAACTTCCTGAGCTCTTTTCACATTGCATCAGCCAAGTTTTCCCTAGCTCCTGTGACTCCTCTTCTAGTCCGCCTTCAAGTTGATTGCAGAACTGCAGGAGAGGTAGGTATTCTATCAGTCTTCTCCTGCTGCTAGTCTGTCATTTTATTGCCTCTTTGATGAATCTCAACAGCTTTAATTGATTTTAAAAATAGAAGTGACAAAAATAGGATGGAAACAAACATATCACCCGTTGCTTTTCCTGTATAGCAAATTATAATTGACTTTCAGAGCACCCAACAGCAAAGCTCATGGAAGCAGTTCACAGAGCAATCTCTGAGCTGGAGCCCACTTCTGCAACAGAGTTTACCAAGGGGTAAGATGAGTTTGCTCTTGCTCAACTGTAAAGTGGTTGCCTCAGTGAGGGAACCAAGTTCTGTAGTCTGTGTTATGCAGAAAGTCAGGAGGGACTTTTCATTGTTGGTAAATGTGATGTTCACATAAGCATGTACAAACAGTAAAGTCTGGAAGATCAGTTATTTCATCTCCTTTTAACTGCTGAAACTGCAGTTCCTACAAATCTTACCTGCTTCATTCAGGGGGATGGAGGAAGCTGTTAAATTCCTTAGTTCCACAGCCAGAAGTGATGGAGAATGATGTTCGAAGTGGGTTCAGTTGAAACCTTTTTCTATTTAGTAGGCTTGTTGTTTGTTTTGATTCCCACTACACAGTGGCAAGATGGGAAGGTTTATGAGGAAGAGCCTGTAGAGGATGGGATGATGTCTTAAAGTATAAATGTCTAAAATTAGTGAGATACAATGGTCTCTGTTTTTTTTTGAGAACAGTAATGTAGTTGATCAAAATTTGGCTAGAGCTTACTTCTTGAATTGACATCATTTCTGATCTTTCAGAACTAGAGTTGCCTGAAAAAAATGGCTGTTTTACAGCCTTGTTCTAGCATGTACTACCTAGATGGTACATGTACAGTGAGGGGTGGTACTGTCGTACACTGGAATTGATGGCATAACACACAATGGGAGCAGCATATAATACCAATAACCACATTCTGAGAGACTGAGGTGGTCTAAATGGGAGAATAATGCAGGAGAAAACATAGTTTCCCTTTTAATTGTATAGGTAAGTTGTAGTGCTTATTAATGACATACTAAGGCACAAGAGGATGTGTTTTACTGTTTCGGGTGTGTTGAAAAGTAACCTTGGACTATCACTTCCTCTTAGCTGATAGTTAACTAGGGGATCACTGCATCTTAGATTAAATTTGCCAGCCTCAGAAAGCCTTGCAAATAAGATAAATGGGAGGTTGGAAGAGATGTTATTGCCCATGAGATGAGGGCCTTCTGCAGAAGTTATTGGACTGAGAGCTAAGACCTGACTGCTGTAGCTGCCCCAGGTACAAATTTCTGTTCTTACTGGGTATGCCACTTTCAATTTAGTTACCCTCTTTCCTTCCAGTCGTTTATTTTACCTATCTATACGTTGATCTGTCTGCATAGCAGAACTAATATGACACAGTCCTGTTTGGGCTGTCAGCCAATATGTACCTCTGTTGTAATCTGTGAAGAATGGAGGGTGATCCAAGTATATCCGTCATAATTTGTTAGTTGTAAGTAATCTTTAGGAAATTTTGCTGCTTTTCCGTATATACTTCTGGGGTCTGGTAAAGGCTTGGAAACACAAAACTCCACAGGAAGTTCTCCCTGTTTCTCCAAATTCTTACAAGCTAATGTGAACTTCAATAAAATCATGAATAAATCTCAGATGCAGTTAGAGAAGCAGATTTCTGGACCCCAGCTAGTCTTGCTAAATTGTCTGGCTGGTATAATTCAGAACAGTGCTGATAAGCTTGTGTAATGCAAAGTTTATACTTTGTTTCAAGTTTATTTCACATGATTAGCTTTGAGACAGAGCAAGAGAGCAGCAAAAATTTCACACAACAAACAACAATGTTCTGAATTCTGATAGCTTGTCCCCAGCATGATGCATGGATTCCCGTGGTCCTTAAGCCAAAAGCTATCTTGTTCTGATTCCTGACCCACAGGAATCAACATTGTTGTCTTTGGACAAGTGTGCAAATAACACATTATACTAAATTAGGTGATGAGCATGGGCTATGTAGAGAGGAACATTCCCTTAGACCATATTATCACTTTGCAGAAGTCCAGTGTGAAGGGTGGCTGGGGGGTTGGCTGCTTTTACATGGAAGTACTGATATTTGTGGTACAGGAGCATGGTGCTGAATAACTCGATACTCTGTTGCTGAGCATCCTCAAAGAAGGCTAGTTAAGCATCCCACTGCCTCCTGAGTGTGTTTTAGCTGCAATAGCAGAACTGCTTGGCAGATCATTGGAGGAACTCATGAAAGTAAGCGGTTATTGTCTACTTTTAAAATAGCACCAGACACCTGTGTGTGCTGGAGTGCCTGAAAGTGCACAGGTAAAATTAAGTAGTACAAAAGGAAAGTGTGGAAAAATTATCCTCAGTCCATGATCCGTTATTTCCAAAGCATTCTGAGATTTAGTGATCAGAGTTCCTTATATTAAAAAATAAAATTTCAAAAAGAGTAAATAAAACCCAATTAAAACCCAGTTAAGAACTGGAGTAACAAGGCTTTACCTTGCATTGGAATAGGAAAGGAGCAAAAGGCACCTGTTCTGTGGGGTTTTGAACCAGGGATATTGATGGCTAGGTACTGCCTTTGTACCATGTGTAGTACTGCCAGAAGAAGGCAGCAGACTCCCTAGCTTACTGTTTAAATATCAGGAACAAAACCCTACACTAGTTCAAGACAGCTTGTCATTTCTAGCTGAGCCAAGACTTCCTCACTTCATGCATTTTCCTAAAGCACTGTAGTTGAATAGAACAGGTACTTCTGAAGGATCATGAGTACAGCCAAACTGTATAATATTTATTAATCTACCCTTTTAATGATTGAATTTACTTTAGAATGAATCTAAACTTCCAAATGCTGAGCATTTATAAACAGTTGAGGATTCACCCAAATGAATAGGTTTAATCCGAGGCTAATTTCCAGACTGTTAATTACACTGTTGTCATACACATATGGTTAATCTGCTGATTCCAGGATGTTATGTCTACTCTGTATTTTGCTGACTGATGGATTTTAAATAAGATAATAATAGAAGTGGAACTTTTTAAGAGTCACGGAAACTTAAAAAAAAAAAACCAACCTGCAGGTGTCTACAAATTCAAATGATATCATTAAATTAGTGTAACCTCTATTGAATTTTATTGTCTTGAATTGTAACAGTCTCAGGGCTCTTCTTCACAGGGCAACTATGTCGCACTTCTTCAGATGGTAGTTGTGTCCAAAAGCCATTTACAGCTTTTCATCCATTGGAGATTTTCCATTTGGTTATCATCAGAATCATGCTGTTAACAGCCATGTTTGGATGCGTGCATGAACTTAGACCTGCTAACATGTCATTGAAAGAGGTATAAACCCATTTTAAAAATCACATAGATCTTGATACAGATTGCAGTTCTCAAATCAAGAAAATATTTCCGTAAGAGTTCAATTACCTTTTTTAACCTAAAAAAGATGTGGTGTGTTTTTTTTTTTTACTTTTAAGCTGTTTTGGTATAAGATTGCCAAAATAGGCTGGCCAAAAACAAAGAAAGCCTAAGAGTTGTGAAAGCTATGCCTGGATCAATTGGTTTGAGTTCTTCCAAACCACCTTTCTTGCTTCCCTTTTTTTAATTAGTCAGCAGAAATGTTAATTTTATATAGCTATTTCTTGCATTTAACTAATGCAAGCTTCAAAATTATCAGTGAGTTTCATTCACTTTAATTGTGATTTAATTGGGAAATGGCTTAAATCTTTGCCTAAAAGCTTCAGCACCTATTTTGTGCCTGAAGGAAAAGAAAATTGGTGAATGTAGAAGGAAATCAGTCAGGAAGTATGACCTACGCATCCCTATCGTGCTTGACTTCATTTATGTAAGTCTTCTTGCTTTCACCAGAACTTATTCTTCTGAACTAGAACAAGTTGTTACAGCTCATTAAAATGTATAAGTATATAATCTCTCTTGCTACTTTCTGAGCAGCTCAGTGTCTACTGAATAAATTAACACACCTACACCTCAAGAACGGACAGGATGCAAGAAGTAGTGCAAGATTCCTGACTTCAGAGAAAAGACTGGCTGGAGGTGCTTTGCTCCATAATGCCTGCACTAAGCTAAAGACAGTTTGTCATAAAATTGTCAGGTGCCAATTCTTTAAACCTTATTTTGAGGCAAACGGATTCTTGGGATGACAAAAATAAATATAAGGTATATACTGTTTATTAGGGTTATTTCATAACAAGATAAATTGAAGACTATTTTCAATAAAATCTGTCTGAGATCATTACTGCAATGTGAAGAAAGAAAATCCTTTGTCTAGTCAAGGTATATACGAGGTCCAGACCAATGAAGGCATCACCGAACTATTGCAAAGTTGAGTGAAAACCTAGTATGTGAAGAATGGGGGCTGAAGGAAATATTTATAATTTTCCCTGAAACTGAAATGCTGAGGAAATTTCATTTTGGACACTCTATAACATAGTGCCTCTGCAAAGAGCTGTGCTCTTACTGCCATAGTTGTTCTTCCAACTGATGTTCTCATCAGTGGTTTGTTTTTTTTTTTCTGACCTGTCCTACCTAGCCACTGAAGCACAGCTAACATATTAGCAATTGCCTTCCTCCTTCACACAGGGACAGCTCAAGCTCATGTATGCTCTGATGCTATTGTAAATTAAAATGAATGTGCACATGCTTCCATGTTATAGGAGCTGGGATGCATAAGAGCAGCCATTGATTCAATGTGAACACTCCCAGCCTACAAGTCTGGAAACCCCTGTGACAAATTATTGCCACCAAAGTGAGGGGAACTGTAATGTTGTGGTGTTTTGTTTTTTCTTCCTATTTTGGTCCTCTGTAATAACCTCTGCCAAGGCTGACTTAGCCACAGAGCTTAGAGACTTAAATTATGAGAAGTAAATCTCTCGCCTTTGGACTAGACCAGTTTTTTTCTGGATGGCAGACCTCTTTCTGAGGAAGCTGCTTCCACCTCCCACTAACCTATGTGCAAGGGCATGATCGTTATTACCCTCTCTCCTCTTCCAGCTTTACAAGCTGACCACAGTCACTGTGGGTCAGTATATGCTGTTTGCGCTCTGACAGGCTTTGTGTTTGTCAAGTAGCATCTCAGTCCTTAGTTACAGCTCAGCAAACTGGTTGAATTTGAATGACAGAACGAAGGAAGAACCCCTCTCCATAGCACAACTATCCTAATAATACAAGACTAAGATAGAAGTGAAGCAGGACCTCATAAAAATGTTATCAACTCACTGCTGGAAGCGTGGCAGCAAGTGTGCATTTTATATGTTAAACCATTGAGTTTATCTACTAAGCAGGATACACTTCTCTGTGAATATTTCTTTAGAGCCTGTGTGGCTCTGCTGCTCCTGCTGCTTTTAATCTCTGACTGACATGCATGTGATAAGGGCACACAATAAAAGCTAAGACATGTCACTAGAGTGTTTCCTGGACACTCACAGTCAAGAGCTGTGAAATAGAAATGTCTAGGTTTGTTGTGGGGTTTTGACAGAAGCTCTGTAACTGTCAGAGCTGTGGTGCAGCACCCTTTTGGTTTAGACCTTGCATGTATTCAAATCTATTGGAGTCTGAGAAGTGTTCCATCTCCTCCCAGTCTGAGTTACAATGTTACTGGTGTATCTTAGCAAGAGTGACGAACTACCTCAAGAGAAGTCCAGGGCTGGAATATCCTGAGTGCTGGAACTTCAGTCAGTTTTTCTGCAGAGAGCTTGCATGGCAAGTACTGTGCTTGGCTTGGCAAGAAGGATCTAGGCATTGGCCTCAGCCTCCTCTGTGGGGAAGAGCTGTGTCTGCACAAAGCTCTACGCAAGTCAATGTGTTTTTCCACAGGCAGAGATGAACCGCTTGATTGGAGTGACTTCAAGTCCAAGGTACTGAGCTGCTGATAGAAAAAAAAAGTTAGGATTGTAACTTCAGTTCTGTGCATTTTGTGTATGTGTGCCTGTAATTGAGGCAGGAAGTTTTGAACCTAAACCTTGATTCTCTTAGTTTCTCACTGCACTTTAAAAAGCCTGTTTTGGTGTATGTGCTTTTCTATAGGCACCTTTTCTTTCCCTAGATTTCTGTGTAAATGTAGTAATGCTTGACAGATGGGATATTAAATAAACAGATGATCCAATGTGAGTGGACAGTTCCTGGAAAATACTGATGTCTCACTATCTATATATATATTGCTCTTCAGTGAGGAACGCTGTCTGAGACTAGAGAGAACTACTCTGTGCCATAAAAAAAGCAAGTTCTATAATGATGAGGAAATTTCCATGCAATGTTCCTGAGGCTCTGACTGATAATACTATTTAGAATGACAGAGTGAATGAAAATGCAGTATGGTCATTATCTGCCTGGCAGCAGTGTCAGAAACCAGAAGAGAAGATCTTATCAGGGCCAGAAGGCAGCTGCTGAGGTGTTAGACTGGTACAAAGGAGGTGTTGATTCTAAACTTGCTGCTGCTTTGTTCTTGACAAGTGGCAAGTGAGTCCCTCTGGTTGCATGTCAGTTTACCATGTCTGAAAAAGAGACTGTTACAAATTTCCGTGGAGTCCGATGCACTTGGGTTTCTAAGCATGGGAAATGCTCAATATTAATGGTGGTATTATTGCAAGTAATGGCATGGGATATGGCATGATGAGAACTCTACCCACACAGGCTACCTGTATTTGCATAATGTGTCAATTCATTTGAAGTGGATCACTCGTCAAATGCTTTGAAGTTACACTTTTCTTAGGGGCCAATAAAACCGTGATTCTTGGTGTGTTACATTGCCTTAAATCTAGAAGTAATTAGAACACAGCTAGTAGGTACAACTGCCTGTACTTGCTAGAATTGCTTCCAAACAGATCATTAAAGTTTTACTTATGGTCTGTCCTGAGCCAGTTGTGCTTCTGGGAGTGCAAGAAGATGACAATTTCTGTGACAACACTTCTGGACCTAAAAGAACACTCAGCACCTTCACACATCCATGTCTGTGTGAGCCTGATTGCATATCTTCTCTTCTGTGGGAAGGAGAGCTGGGTTCACAGGCTGGGCAGGAGTCTGTAGCATGCTCCAGCCAAATCTCCATCTCTGACAATCAGAATGGCAGGGACCACCAGGCTCAAGATGATTATATGGAGACTGAGAACAATTTCCAGTGCAGGAGGAAAGATCTTACTCTGTCCTAGGGGATTAATGTAACAGTGCATCATATCAGCATGGGGAAATTCACTAAGAAAAAAATATGGGAAGGAGTTTGATAGGAGGTGGTTTCTGCAATGAAACACTTCGCCTAAACCACAGGGAAAAGGAGCTATTTGGATTATCCTTCTTAGGGTGAGAACTTTCTGGCTTCTGTGCAAAAGTCTTTCTGCAGCCAGATATAAGAATGGACCAGACAAGTTGACAATTGTCTCCTAAAATGCTAAGTAGCAGAAACTGAAGAAAATAATATAAAAAGTTAAAAATACTAGAGTGATTTCTGTGACTGTACCCAGGATCTGTGATGGAGCCTAGCCCTCATCCCCTTTGCCTTTTTGGCTTCCACAGCATGATGATGATGTCTGTGGGATGAACTCGGTGTAATGTGATTGCTATACCCTGAGACCCTTGGCAGGAGTTAGCTCTGGAGTTGCTCTTTCTAAACATAATGTACTCGCAGAAA
>JAVFHW010071296.1:0-70562 GCA_032159205.1 Eurystomus glaucurus suahelicus
CCTATTCAGCTCAACATACGTGAAGTGTTTGCACTAGGCAAACTGACATTTTAGCTTACCATTGGTCTACCCTGGAAACCTGATATTTATAATGTTATCATTCTATATCTGGCCCCTGCAGCAGCTGCAGTTAAAGGAAGATGAGTTACTAATCTTTATTTGGTGGCTATTTTGTAGGTGGAAGTCTTTTGAGACACTCGTATTACCTGAAATATTCACAAAATAGTTTTATAGTCTGCTGGGACTTTGGGGTAATCCAAAAGAAGATACTTTTCCCTCTGCCTTGTGCTTGAAATTCACAGACTTTACCAAGGTGTAGGCTTCTATGTGGATCATGACATTCCCAGATGCAGACTTCACAGAAGCACATTCTGCCTGTGGCTGGAAAACTTCTGTCTGTGGCTGTCTCTCCACCACTCTCACCACCTTCTTTTCCTTCTCCCTCTTTTTCTTCCTCTTCACTATTTTTAGCTTTTCTTCCCCCACCCTCACCTCTCCATCTTCTGTCTTCTTTGGGCCATTTCTTCCCTTTACCTGATTTACCATTAGGAGAAATTTCCAGTTCTCTTCTCCAACACGAACTAATTTTCAGGAATGATCCCCCCTGACCTTTGCAGTCAGTGAACCGGTCTTTGAATTCACTTTTTCCTTAGTGCTAACGGGCAGAGCTCAGGGAAACTCACTTCCTTGAGGTATATTGGCGCAGTCTCCCCAAAGCAAACACAACCCCCCCTCCCCACCCCACTGCTTGCTCTCCATGCACATGCAAACCTGCTCTGCCATTGCCCTAAGCAAAACACAATTTGTATGGCCATTGTGCATAGCTGAGCTATTAAAAACTAAAAAGCCAGTTATAGATAAAACCAAAAGTAGTTAAATCCAAGCTACTAAGCCTAGTAAGATCTATTAGTTTATCGCAGTTTTAACATGCCCAGTTTCTAGTGCATCTAGAGCCTAGTCAGAGTAAACAAATGTGCACTCAGAGCACTGACAGAGGGAGCTTGTATCTGCCTGCAAAAGAAAATACAGAAAGAGGTTGATGTGATTGCTAATAACCATGCTGAAACTCAACAAGGGCCTCAAAAGGCTATGGGGAGCTGAGAGGCTTGACAGCATTATTAATAGGTCTTTTTCAAGTTCCCCCCCCCCAATGATTTTGTCTTCAGCAGCAGCAGCTTATGTCCAAACAAATCTCTGACTTTAACGAAGGCTGCTGCATAACAATGCTCATATCCTTTCTCCAGGAAAAACTCCAAAAAACCCCCCCTTGATTAGTCTTGCCCAAAGTGAATAACCTGTCAGCTTCAATATCACACAATACCTGCACTAGTACAATTTAAATCACTTTGGGGAACTTGATGAGCTGCTTCTGTGTTAATTTGGTCCAAATCCACGCTCAGTTTCACAGCCAAAACTTTGCTGAGGTGACACCCTCATTATCAAGAACATAATTTTTAAAGCAGAGGAACTTCCTACACACATGCTTTAAGAGATGCACAAATGGCCCTGCTAACACTTTCAATCATCTTGAATGCTTAAATAACTTTTGAGTGCATTTTGACCATTGCATCAAAGAACATGACGTTACACACTGCATTATGACACAGCAAATACAAAAGAGACATGACAATTATTTGGACAATTGAGAGCATGAATAAAAAATGATTGCTGAATTGGATGCTGTACAGTTTATGGCTTCTTAGAAGAAAGCCTGTGTCTTGTAGGGTTTATAAACTCTGTGAACCTAACCGCCTTAGCACAAAAATTTCTGCCTAAAAAAACACTATGTTCTCAAGTCAAAGCCCAGGGCATACATTGAGTTTTCAAATACTCAGGAGTTTTGCTGAATCAAGATTCAGTATGAACTCTGAGCAACAGCAAGTAAACCTCGGTATCAAAACTGTTCAGGGCAGTAACCAGCATCAAAACAATTCTAGAAGAAGAAAAGCAAACAATAGTGCTGTTAGTTCTACTAGTCTTTAAGCTCTCAGAATCAGTGAAATAACTTGTCAGTCTTTTTCTTAAAGTACCCAACAATTAGCAGAAGCATTAGTCAACAAAGCTGTGATATGGGCTTTTATTTACTAATGAAAATATTTGTTAATTATTAATACAACTGTAACTGTTAATGCATTTACCTACTTGATCTTTGTATGCTAGGATGGTAAAATAAACTTCAAGATTCATGAATCGAGTCTACGTACAAAACAGACCAGCCACGCACCTCCAATCTTTCACTTTCCACTGGTATGGAGAAACAATGAACTGAAAAAAAATGCAGATAGCAATGGCAACCAGTGAGTAAATACACACAGTGCTTCAAAGGGGATCATCTTCTGAAGCTGAAAGAAACTATTTCAAAAAGCCATTCTTCTACAATGAGTTGTAACAGTGAGAAATTAAAAAACCACTGTGTTCATGGAATGAAGGGAATATACCAATATAAGAGGCTTGCCAGATTTCTCTGTGTATGAATGAAGTTCAAAAGCATAACGACTTGATTGTACCTCAAAAAGGGGATGGAGCTTTAGGCTTAGGTGCAGACAGACACTGGAAGAGGTCAGGAAGATAACAGGGCTGTCAATCCAAGACCAGTATCTCTAGCATAACTTTTGAACAAGTAACATTAGTTTGTCATTTTAGGAATTATCTTCATTAAGAAATAGGATAATTCAGATTTTCTGTCATCATAAACCCTTCCATTTCCTTCTCTCCTCAAAAGAAAATAACAGTTGTTAAAAGGAGTTGTTTCTAATCACTTCAATCAGTAACAGGTCACAGTTTCTTGATGAAAAATTATTTTCAAGTACCAGCTACAAAAGCATGTCTCAAATATCAGGTCTTTAATATTGTTATAATTAGAAGTCTTGGTATGCCACCGCAGGACAAGTTCAAGAGTGGCAGAGTAGTGTATTTAGGCACAGCTGAAGAGGAGAGGTGTAAAGTGCTACTCACTGCGTTATCTGACACACAGTGAATGCAAGGGGAGGAGAAGTAATCTGCTCTAAAGGAATGGAAGCCAGGGAAATACACATTTGTAAAGCAAAGACAAACACTTGGGAAATGTACTCACTGAGAGATCACAGAAAAATATTGGCAGGAGACATGGAGAAATCACAGTCCTCAACCAACACATCAATTGACAAAGTCAATGAAAAGATGAAGCCAAGCAAAATCAAGCTGAAAATCAAGAATAGGAGTTCTGTAATGACAGGTAACATAGTGTGCCAGCTGACTGAGCTGAAAGACTGAGGCAAGCTTTCAGCTATGGAAGGCGTATTCGTTTAGAAAGGCTGATTAACTTGTGCAATCACACTGACAAGAGTAGCAATGCATACTGCATTTGTTGTTGTCTTCCTGGGTGTCTTTCTGAGAGCTAGGCTTTAGCCAAACAGAAGTTATCGGGATAAACAAAGGGGTACCTATGTGAAACATAATGGCCTGTTGTTTACAGGAGGTTGGACTGAACAATGTAATTGTCCTCCCTGATCTTAAACTTTCTGACTCACACAGAAACAGGCTGACAGAGCTCAGGAAAAGAACACCAGGCTGCCGTGAACACCTTCCTTACACTTATACTGCAGATCTGTGTGCCTCTTAACTCAGAAGGACAAAGAGAGTGCATTACAGAACACAGATTCAGCACCAAGGACTCAGCAGATGTTGGTGACTGGATGCTGAAAACTCAAAGCCAAGATTCCATGACTTACTGAAATTACTGAAGACTTTCCTTGAAGGGGAACCCATGGAAGGGGTTTTATTTAATTAAGAAAATTAATAAACATCACTGTGAAACTTCTTTCCATGTATAAAGGACATAACTGGAAACTAACAGCAGGATTTGTCAACAGTACTTCAGTGACACAGAGAACTCTATGAACAAATACTTCCTAACTATTCTGACTTCAGCATCATATCATCTTTCTTGCCTCCACAATTTAGGGAAAAGATAACAGTATTTTTCTTCACAAATTATATGCATTTAGCCTAGTTTTGCAGCAGTCAACCACAGCTCAGACAAACCTGATCGTACCCCCTACAAGAATTTTACTTATTTTTTACTAAGGCAGAGCATGTTATACAATACCAATGAAACACAATTATACAGACAGAGCAAGGCAGAAACTATGTTCCAAAGCTCAAGCCAGTCTCCTATTTTCAGCATTTTTCAAAGTCTTTTACCTATTTTCAGCATTAAAGCTATAGACTTTTCCCATAAAGTATTATAAAATAATAACTACCCATGCTACAAAGACAACATGAGGTTCTTGGGACATTTAGATTCAACAAATATTACAGTGGCTTGTTGTGAGCTATGTATAGCTAGAAAAATCAAATTTCATCTGCCATTCTGTCAGGCTGCATTCCAAAGTCAGTTTATCACTGCAGCGAATACCAAGATATTTCTCTTCCCTGGCTAGGTTAATCTTGTGTTCCATAATTATCATGACTGCCATAAACACATTCAATTCTATTCCTACATTTGTGAATGTTGCCAGTTTGGGGAGAAACTGAGCTTAAAGGGAGTCAATTTTGTTTGATTTCAACTAAAAGGCAACACCACAAATTAAGAAGTATATTGCATTCAAGATTTTATTTATTACTAGATTACTAGATAGCTTTTCAGTTAATTTTTTAGCCTCAAACTAAATTTGACTGTGAACGTGTGTGTGTACTTACACATATACGTATGCACACATACATGCATTTTGAGGAATTTTCTACAATGCTTTCTTGGGATTTCCCCCCCACCCATCTTGTTTCCTTTGATCCTCTGACAAATCCTTAGGATGCAGCACATTTCAGGACTCTGCAGGCCTGGAAAGATCACCATCCCTCTGTGCAACACAATTGAACAGCTTCCAGTTCCAGATTTGGCTTGCTTGGAGCTGGCATAACTCTCTTCAGTGCACACTGCAGTTGTGCCCTTAAGCAGTCAAAAATATGGTGAGCCAGGGATCTTTCCTAGTAGATGCACTGCCGTTCCTGCTGCAGATTATTAGCACCATTTTAACTAACATTGGCTCTCCTGCTGCTTTGAGTAGAAGACAAATAGCACATTTGTCCCTTCTTTCAATGACAACAGCCACAAAGCCCAGTCTCAGAAATACGTGAACTAGGAATCCTTTTCTTGGGATACCAAAAATCTCAGCCTTTTCCTTCATGAATTTCTCTGAAATGGACATCCAGGTAAACTGGAGAGAGAAGAAAAACAGGAGGAAGACAAATATGCCTGGGCACACTGCAAGCTTCTATGTCCTTGTCAAAGGCCACTCAAGATTAAAACCTTGAATTGGTCCTCATCAAAAGCCTGAGTATGGCATGTGGAGGCCTAACAAAAGACTGAAACTATTTTTTTTGTTTAGAGGGTAAAGTATATCCTTTTGTTCAGAGGATGCAAAAGTTGGAGCAAAAGCCACACTCAAAAACCCCTAGGTTTTGATTTGCTTCATCTTGCAGGAACATGACATCTCCCACTCCACCACTTTAGAAGAATGAAGGTGAAGAACACAGGCTTCACCTAAACTTAGCAAGTATGAACTACATTTATGATGTTAATGAAACTCAAGCATCAGCAAAAGTTGACCAACTTAGTAAGGCTCTAACTAGTTTGTATTCACAGGGTCAGTAAAGCCCTATGAAACAGGCATAAGAAGCAGCAGAGTTTCCAAATCTTATTCCTCTCCCTCTTTAGCACAGTATCGCAGAAGGAAACAAGAAGATACCAAGTGAGAAAGAAATTCTGTTCCTTTAACTGAGATGAATTTTTTCTACAGCCACTGGCTTTCTAAACCTTGCTGTGCTATTTCCTTTTCTGGAACAGGGATAATACCGTACCTCTTTATTTGTATACTATTACGCTCAAAATTCACCCATGTTTGCAAACCACCTGTGGTCTTTCAGAGATGTGAATGTGAAATACAATTATCTCATTAGAAGAGGGAATACATGTGCATATATAAAACATTTTCTTATTTCAGTTTCCCCGAACTTCCAAAGGCTCTGTATAAAAAAGAAAATTCTACTCTTCTAGCAAGTTTAGACAAACTTTCTAGAACTTCACCAGACAGTGAGGAGAATAAATTGGAAGCTGTAAATCCATGCTCCTACGAGGAGATCCAGGCAGAAATAAGTGGCTCACTTGTGGAGTTCTGGGGCTACATTACTGGAAAAGCAAAATGTGCTTAAAGAACTTCTCAGGTGTAGTGGATAAAGTCACCTTTGGCTTCTGCTGCAGAAATGGTGATATGCCAAACTGCAGTACAGACCCAGAGCTGCAAATTTCATTAGCATAAGTAACAGCAGATTAAGCTGAGAAAATATGCCACAATGACCCACAGGTTCCCAAGCCATGCTAAAAATATCTATAGAGGTAGACCAGGTGTCCTCCAAATGTGGGAAGAATACAACAAGGTCTTAGGGAATTGAAATATTAAGAAACAAATCTATCCACAAGCTTCTCTTGGTAACTTGAAAATTCATAATCAAACAACTACCTTTATGTGCGAGAACATGCATGAAAGCTCAAAGTAATGCTACATGTTACTGAAGGACCAAATAACATGTTCAGGTAGAGCTGTCCTTGCTGGAGAGAGTCCTCCCGCAGGGGTAATTCCAGTCAAGACGTCAGCAATTGCAGTGAGTGCCGAGGAGGAGAAGGAGGTTATTCAGGTTATAATAGAAAAGACACAAATCTGAAGTAAGTCCAAGATCTGAGGAATGACTCGTTTTCAACAATTATATTAACATCAGAGTGGGTAGGCTGTAAAGCATGGTCAATGCTATATAACAATAAATGCTACCTCAGCTATGGAGTATGGCCGGGAGGCAACTGAGAACTTGTGTGAGTACTATTCACATCCACTGGTTATTTTCCAGTTTAAGCGTATCTGACAGAAGAGTCAATGTGATACACACAGTTCAAAGTGGCAGCAACATACCTGTCCTGTTTGTTTGTTTTGCATGGCTTGAGTCTAATCTTGCACAACTTCAGGCAGGATGACAGTGGCATGCAGACCAGATTGATGCGATGCATGAAATAGGTATGTCACTTTAGCTTTTACCTGAGAGCTTCAACAGCCACACACTTTCTTTTACATCTCTGGAGAATGATATGCGTTAAATTTAACAGAACTATTAACTACTGGTGCCTTCGATCTTGAAAACTACCTACAGGCACCATAAGATACAACACAGACAGCAAATAAAAAAGGAGCCAAAGTGCAAGGAAGATGTAGCAAATATTAAAATGTAAAATAAGGTGAAAATAATATGAAAGACAAGAACACAGACATACATCTTCAATTTAAAAAGTTAAGCATTGATTAATAAAATGAAATCAAATGAATTATACAAAAAAAATTTAAACCTATTCTTTTTATAGACTTTTTTATAAAAACTATGGGACCCTTAAACAACTGTATTAGACAAGTCCTAAAAAGAAAGTGTTCCTGACTTTCAGTTTGTTAGCTGATTTTAAACACATTAGCTGCATTAACATTGATGAAAAAGAAGTTAACTATTCAGATGCTAGCAAAGGGATGAAACAAAGTCAAATAAATGATGAATAAACAGATTTTGTCAGTTAAACATCAAACTGGGACCTAAATGCACTTTCTGAAACGCGGTCGTGACTCCTGTCTTACATCTGCTGGCAATGAGTTCCAAAGATGAAACATACATGGTAAAAATGATCCTCTTTTCTCAAGGCATTGTTTTTCTATTTCCCTGGATATATTCTTGTTCTTCTATTTTAGGAAAACTGATAAAGGACACAAGAATACTTGCCCTATCATACTTACTATAAGATTAGTTCACAGAGAATAAATCTAAGTATTCCACCACTGATTTCTAGAAATCTTTCAAGACATAAGATGCAGAACGTGAACTTAATGCTTCTACCACTTGAGAGGTTACAGCTTGAGACGAAACTCAGGATGGGCTCCAAGATGCTTCCTCTGTAAACCACAGTCTCTTTCATGCTCCCAAACAGACCTGAACAGAGAGCACAAATGATGTACCTTATGACATTCAGGCTGCAAGCATGAGATGCAAGGCTGCTTCATATAGTTACCTGTAGCATTTTCAGCAATCGTATGCATGAGTTTCACTATGGTGCAGCATATCCCTGTCTGGGAACTGTTTCCTGTCAATACTACTTCCCAGTCTATCTCCCCAGATCTACTCATGCAGTCTTTCCCAACAGTATAAAATCTGAATTCTGAGGACTGTTTTGCTGGAGGACATGTAATGCCCAGTGTTCAGAAACACAGAATAAAATATTTGAGCAGGTAAAAAGGAAACAATTAATTATCTTCATTATTTTATTCAAGGTTTTTTTCTTTTCTTATCCGCTCTCCTGAGGGAAGAAAGCTCAAACATTCTCATGCTGTTTACTTTCCAGGGTCAACAACATTTACTTTAATATTAAGCTTCAGACTTGATCTTAAATGGCTGTAAATAGGATTACAATGGAGAAAGTCTTTGAGGGCTTGAATCTTCATTTTCTTGCTCTGAGCTGAAGCCTGCATCATGAGAGCACCATGCTGAGAATCATTTGAAACGCAGAGACAGCAATTTTCTAAATATACACAAAAAAGGACCCCTTTGATGTGTTCTTTAGACCCAAGTAACTTTTCCACATGTAACTTTTCTCTTCCTCTGTACTCCTAAGGGACTCAACATTATTTTTGTAATCATTGCTTGAAGAAGTGAAAACAGTTTAATTTTAGGTGTGTCTTACCCCACCCTTTACTTCTGCCTGGAAAAGGAATTCCTCACTGCTTCAGACCTGTTCTGATTTAAGTTGGTACTTAAAGCCCTACTCTATTCTTGAAATAGTAGTAGTAATAATATAAACAAAGAAACTGTTCAATACTGTGACCTGATAAGCAATATGATATTAAAATACCTCAATGAACGAGGCAGAATTCGGGATACTACACTAATGGAAGAACGTGATTAATGAAATTAATCCTGCTTTCCCTTACTGCATTTTCAAGTTCCATAATGCCTTACTGCATGTCTCTTAATGTTGCTCTTGAGCAATGGAGCTCATTACTTACTACAAGGAATTGGACTATTCCAGTCTACTTGCAAGCACAATCAGCAAGACAAATGACTTACAGGTGCTAAGTATCATGCCAGACTGTACAAAGAAACATCACAGATCTTATCTGAAAATGCATCTGCAGCAAAGATTAACATTTTATTCCAGTAATGGGGAGGGGTAATTTAATTTCTTTGCTTACAAGAAGAGAAAGTACTGCCAGGCTTCCATAAATAATCTCTGACTGGCCTCCAGCAGTAACAAATGAAGACATGAACCTGGTCCTCCCTAACCAGTTTGCTGACTCCTCCCAGGAGGACATAGATCCAAGAAAAGCTTAATTTCCATGGGTGTCTCCACTGAACCCTGACATGCCCCTTGATGCATAACCCTGATCGCTAACTTATACCTATGTAAGCCAGAAACCTCAAAAATCTGAGAAATATGGCCAAACCACTACCAGCCTGCTGTACAAGCCAAAGACAGACAAATAAATAAATCATACAACCTGCCTTGCCCCCAATATAGGAATCATGGCTCCTTACATTTTCAAAGCCCTTTACATTTCCATTGTGCTGAGTTACACTTCCTTTTAAAGGCCTACAACCCTAACAAGTAAAACAATTTTCCCATTCTTCAGTGAAATCCAGCAGTTTAGGACCCTGGTATTGTCAGTTAATGTCTGAAGCTCAGAGAGCCAATAGCAGGAAACAAAGCTTTTTAATTCCAAGTCATAGGTTTGAAATCAGTAATGAACAAGATAAAATGTTCCAAAGGTAATGCTCCCTACACATAATATCTTCTGACCTTTTCGTTATCTCCCTAAACAAATGTTTTCTAAAAGTTTAAACAAGTTTGTCTTGAGACATCATTCATACAGTGCTCCAGCTGGGAGCTCCAACATGGCTCCTGAACATAACAAACCTCTGAACAGACCCCATCCCAGCTTCATTCACTCTTCATGCTTGCAATCTTTCTTTTACAGAAAAAAAAACCTTTACTGAAAAACTGGACTATTTCAAATTTGGATCATTTTAGCAATGGTAGAAAAGGAACACAACCTTCAGAATATAACCTGTTATTGAAGATAGCTTTCAACATCCTGCAAATGTTAGCTTGCTCTTCCCTCATCTGTTAGCAGCCCAGTAAGACATTTCTTAAAACCTCAATGTGAAGCTATAATGTATTTTCTCTTCACTGATTATCTCAGAATGATAAAACAACCCAAATGCTATAATAGCTTCTTGTTTTTTTCAAACTCCACTATAAACAACAGACAACATCTCTACAATCAGTGTGTTGTGAAATGCCACAAACACTCATTTAAGTAGTGCCTTCTTTTTATTTAAGGAACAAAATACATTTTAGGTGATTATTTTTACGGCATATCTTTTACATTTTTTTCTGCTTTCTTCTTTTAACCCTTTGAATTGACAGCTTGTCACAGCCACAGGCTGTAACCAATTTTTATACCAAATCTCCTTCATTTTCTAAGTAGTTAAAAGCAACGGAACACCCTTGGAACTGGTTAAAACACGAGTTTCAGTCATCAGTACAGACCATGAAAAAAATCTCATGCATTCAATCTCCCTCCAGTATACAAAAATATAAGCAAACTCAAGGCACTCTTTGTGTATCCCAACTGTAATTCCTGATGCTCTTCATCTTAGTTCAGGTGCACACAACTATAGTAGCTTTAACCTAGTAATGCCCTTTTCACGATGCATTTTCATGTCTTTTTAGGGCAAGTTCAGAATAAGTACCTCTGGAATGACTCACTGCTTCAAACTGAGAGGTTTCATTTTACAACCTTTCTTTTTTTAACAAGTATCAGATGTAGTCTACACCCACCCATTCTAATATCAGTTATCCCTAAAAATGACCAACCTTGAGTCATTACCTCCTGACAATTTGGAAAGCTCACTTGGAATAATCCTGTCTGATCCCACAGTGGTGGGTCAACCTGGGCCAGCAGCCAGACACACCCCATCTGCTCTCTCATTCACCCTCCTCAACCGGATAGGGGAGAAAATATTATGAAAAAGCTCTTCGGTCAACATAAAGACAGAGAGGTCTGTTACCAGTTACTGTCATGGACAAAACAAATTCAACTTGGGGAAAATTAACTATTTCAAATTAAAGTAGACTTGGATGGTGAGAGAAACAAAGACAAAAAGATTGAAATAACACCCACCAGCCATGCCCCATTTTCCCCAGGCTCCACTCCTTCATTCCCAACTTCTCTCCCATCATCCCAACCCTGAGCAGCTCAGGAGGATGGGGAACAGGGGGTGTGGTCAGTCCATAAGAGCTCTTCTCTGCTGCTCTTTCCTCCTCATTCTTTTCCCCCGTTGCAGTGTGGATCCGCCTTCAGGAAATATCTGTAGTCCTTCAGGAAGTATCTGCTCCTGTGTGGGCTCTCCATAGGCCACAGTTCCTTGAGGAAATATCCATATTCTCTGGCATGGAGTTCTTTCCGGGCTGCAATGTGGACAACTGCTCTAGCATGGTCTTCTCCAGGGTTTGAAGAGCAATCTGTTCTGGTGCCTGGAGCACCTCCTTACCTCCTTCTCTGACCTTGGTCTTCTCTCTGCTGTTTTGCACTTTTTACCCCTCACTCAATGTAGGGCAGTGTTTTATCCTTTCTTAAATAGGCATTCCCAGAGGTGCTGCCATCTCGGCTGAGGGGCTCAGCTGTCCCCTGTAGTAGTTCCATTAGAGCTGGCTGGGACCAGCTATGTCCACCACAGGGCAGTCCCAGGCCTCCTCTCATGGAGGCCACCCTTGCAGCACCTTCCAACCCCCCCCCCCCCCCCCCCCAACCTTACCACTTATACCCAATATAGAATAGTCAATTAGAAAACAGTAATCAGAATCCCCCAAACCTCTTTCTGTTCTTGCTCTGCATCTTCAGGGGAGTGTCAACATGGGTCAGTCTAGTCCTTGCCAGTCCCATACCTGCATTAGTGATCAAACTAATTGCTTTTCCAGTCTCGTCAATGCAGATTTGTCCAGCAGTATGAATATTAGCTTCCTTTAAACTCACTTGAAAGAGTTGATACCAAATAAAACTGATGATTTTAGCCTGCTATACCCTGTCCTCAATAGTTTTATTGCCCTCTGTATTTCTACAAATCCTGGGGCAAGGTTTTAAACTAGAAAGCTATGCTGCAACACAAACCAAATAGCTAGGGTTTTCTCTCCTGAATTACAATAACACACACACAACTCTTCCAAGATGGCTGCTCACTCAGGAAAAAAATTTAAATCTTGACCCAGCAGATACTAACATATTGCATGAAGCAACAGCAGAATAACTTGGCCCTCTAAATTGAGGGCCTCTGCCTTTCCCACATCTAATAGACTAGTTCATATTTTCTCTCTGTCGTGTGTTTTTTCTCCCTCTTTTTCAGTTTCAGTGTTTCTATTGAAGTCCAGGGTGAAGGGTTCCCAATGACATACCTACCTCTGACACATAAAAACTGTAACAACTAACATGAGTTGTTGTTTCCATGGCATCTCAGAATCATCAATGGGTGGTGTGTCTCTGCATGATACAATTATCATTCCGCAGAAACTCCTGAAGTTATGTGTCAGTAACAAGAAGGCCACAAAACACAATCCCATTTTTTCGTAGAGTATGTTACAGCTTCACAGCTGACCAGGGTGTGCAGCCATCATTCTGTGTCTGGTTTTGAGGATACAACACAGACCCTCCACATAACTATATATTGTTCCCTAGAACAAAGTCGTCACTTTTCTCTATGCTTTGTCAAGTGGCACATACATTGCTGTCACACCATAAATAATAATAAAATAATAAGTGTTCTGCTCCCTAGGCTTAGGCAGATTTAAGAAACCAGGTGACGCATATAGCCTGACAGAGCCACTTGGGATGCTGTTTGCTCAACATGTCAGCCAGGTCACACAGAATCCCATACTAAATACCAGTTTCACTAAAGACTCCTGCAAAATTAATTTGCTTGTTGACTGAGGAATAATCCTAACTGATACTCTTCAGCAACATATCATTTCCCTATGGTTATGGGACCTTTATTATCTGCACTAACACTTTGGCAAACCCTGATGATCAAAAGTCACATTTAGGTCCATGTAGTTTAACAAGCAGTGCCTGTAAGAAAAGTGGGGGATTAGGTATTATAACAGATAATGACGTATTACTACCTAAAGCACTTTTAACTTGCTAAAATAACTTAACAGAAATTAAAGTGTAGCTCCTCTGAATGAAGCAAGCCATATTTGACCTCTTGTATTCTGAGGGCAGATGATAGTGCCAGTTTTGGTTTGCATATGGTGCCAAGGTATGTCTGGATTTCTGCCTCCTAGTTACATCCTTAAATTAGTAGCTTGAGATCCTCCTCATAACTGTAAATGTCTTAGGATTTGTTTGATCTTCATTTAGGTTGCATCATAACTTATCACTAACCCTTAATATTTCTGAAGTTTTGAAATATAACAGAACCTGGGAATAAATATAATTAGTTACTGGGATTTACCAACATCTGTGACATACTTCTTGTTCTTGGCTTCTGAAGAAATATCTGAAGAGATACATGCATACAGAGATTTAATCACAGGATCAACAGAGCTGGCAATTCATTTCACTGTTTTTGAAATGCTTTGCTAAGTACCGGATTCATTCATAAGATAAAAATCCCTTGTGCTTTTCAGTGGTCTAAAACAAGGACACTAAGAGATGAGAAGTATTTTTACTATTAGTCTGAGAGTCACAGACATTAAACCATAAACATCTTAAAATTCTTAATAGCCTTAACTTCAGTTTTCAGTCACCAAATTTTTCAGTGGCACTAAAACTCTTTCACCAAAGCATCCATCTTACAAGGTTCCATCCATTATGGCTTGGAAAAATACACGTATAACATTTTCCATGTACGTGCAGCTATTTAATACTTTTACTTTTCTACCTTGCTATCAAGCCTGATTCAGTCATAATTCAGGGACTGCAATCATTATTGAAGACAACAGGTTGCATTTTTCAGTGTTTGCAGTCCTAGTCTCATACTGAAACAATGGTGAATGAAAAGCAGCCTGGGACTGTAAAGCGAAAAGTCTGGTCTTTGACAAAACCCTTCATCTACACAAGTAGGTGACTATTCCAGGTTGCCCTTTGACAGGGTGAGGCTTGAACCCAGGGAATATTTATTAAATACCATATTGGGACCATTAGTATCAAATTACAGAGGGGTTCCCTTTATAAATGGTATTTTGTAATAAGAGGAAATAAAGATGTGTTAAATATAAGGATTCTGTGGGAGTATATAAATGGTTTTCCTAAAAAGAAAAGACAAAATGATGAATCTTTTCCCAATATCTTTGCATTATTTGTTGCAAAAACATATGCTACCCGCAAAATGGCTGTATAAAAATAACAGGTTGCTCATAAAAAGAAAGTCTAGAGAAAACAGCATGTGGTGGCTTTATATAGTGTGTCTTTTAAGATTCAGGGAAACAGATCAATATAAGTGATCAGGAATGAATGCCAAAAGAAGTTGACCCCATAAAAGAAATTCTGCATGCTCTTTATTTCTACGTACCAGCAGGATACAGAAAGAGGTGAAGGTGAAACTAGATATAGATTAAGAAATCACAAGTTTCAAGTACCTTAGTTTTTGTTCAAATTTTGCTTTAACTTTTTCTGATCTAGCTTTTCACCCAGTTGTGACAAGTCATGGGCAGGGGGGAGGGAGGAAAGGAATAGAGGAGAAAAAAGAAGAAAGTAAAAAGAAGAGTCTTTATCAGCAGTGATCAAAACCTCTTTGACCATTTCAGCTTTTTGAGTTTCTGTATCATCAAGCAAATCAGAGTACTGGTTGCACTACGTGCAATATCTTTAGGGACATGCAAATGAAACACCTTGTAAAGAACAGTGTTGTAATGTAAAACACTAAGCTGTGTAACTCCAGAATATTAATGAAAAACTGTGCCTAATCTTGATTTATTCTATTTTCCTTTTTTAAGACTAAAATCTATTCTAAAGATAACCAAAACCTAAAGAAACTGCAGTGCAGATAAAGGTTCCTGATTTTTGTAAACAGGTGCACCTTGCATCCTTATTCTGATACATAGGTGCTTAAATCATAAAGGAAAAGTATAAAAAAAAATAAGAGAGATGCAAGCAAAACTATTATTACTAGATGTTTCTTCCGTTTCTGGTAGAGCCCTGATTTCCCCTCTTTCACCTCTCCATTTCAGCTCTTCCTTTTTTATGACTGCATCACTGATTTTATCATGTCCAGGACATTTCTGCAAGGACTTCACAACAACTGATTCATAACCTCAGTTCTGCAGCAATTCACCTGGACATTTTGGAGTTAGTGGCACAGAGCAGAGAAACTTCAAGACTGCTTGTACCTTGTAGTTTAAGAAGGAGATGGGCTTATTTCCACCCGCTATGACATGCAGCCAAGCATCAAGCTGAAGGCTTTCTTGTTATTTCCAATTCAAATACAGTAATCTTCTGGTCTGATTTCACCAGAGTAAGAAGAGGAAGCAAGAAAATATCAGCCTTTGGAAAATTCTCACACTTTTTTTTTGGTCTTTACTGACCAAAGTCCAACAACAGTTCAGATAGATAGGTCTTTCCCCTGCCCTTCACTTCTTCCAGCGTGATGCAGAAAGTTAACATGGTGCTTAGCAACAACTAGCAGCTTCTGGAAATCTCAGTATTTCCTATGGAGATTAAAACTGTATGATTTCAGGGACAGGTAGTTTAATCCTCTGCAAAAAAAATAACCCTAATCTGGAGTGGGGAGGTACTATATCCTTTAGTATTTATTATCAAATACAATCCCTCAAAATCATTACCAATTTTAATTCTGTTACACAGTAAAAATAAATAAATAACCCCACTGGCTCTCAAAGTACAAAAATATTTCCTTCTAATATACTTAATTTATTAATATATTTTGATTAGATGTAATATTTTTTGCAGAAAACTTCTGGCAGTGCATAATCAGATGCTCAGTAATATCCCTTGGACAAGTTTGATTCCCATGTATGCCTTTCCTCATGCTTTTTTTTGCAAGTTGATTACCATCCATTCATCAAATTACAGTCTCATGGAACAACTGAAGCCCATCCATTTCTTACCTTACTTGTCGTTTTTCCTCCTCCTTATTCCAGTGGATTTTAAAATTGACAGATTTTAGTGACAGAGAGAAGAAAGAATAGAACTCCTTCTCCTGGCTCAGCTTGAGCTGGTCAGACACTTCCACATTGTCAGATACATTTGGGGTGTTTCTAAACCAGAATTTCCATGTTTCAACAGGAACCACAAGCTGAGTGAAGCTGACTGGAATCTGGAGGCCAAGAGCTGCTACACTACACACATCTTCCTGTTGTCAGAAGGAACATTCAGGACACATCAGGGTGAACGCATTCAAGATAAGAAGTCCTGGGGTGCCGACAGATCAAACTGAACATTAAGTAGGTGTGGAAGTAATGACACTAACACATTTCAAAGGCCTTGTTTCTGGTTAAGACTATCCATTAAAATAATTTTTAAAAAATTAATCAAGGCCTAGCCTCCATAAAATATTGAACAATCTTGTAAAACTAATAAACTTTGTCTCCACCCTAGCTGATGTCCTTACATGCTTGTACTGCTGGACACCAGCTGCACAGCTATAACCAAAAAGGCCTCTTCAGGTTGACGATGCACTACTGCTTTCTTGCAAAACTACTCCAACAAGCAATAGGCCCAAGTACAACTTGGTTTTGTCCAGCACCTTTTTAGGACCATTCTAACCCACATGTCCACCTCAGTACTAAAATTTCAAGTTTCTATGGACAACATTTAAAAAAAGGTGGTGTCCAGTCTTCTAAACTTTGTTATTCCTAGAGCGTCAGGCACTTGTCATTTCCCTCCTGGGCAAGTTTTCCTCACTGCCTTGAGTATCACTCTACCCCAATTCCCTTTTACTGCAGTAAGAACAAGACACTGACTGAACTTGCAAGTGCTTCACTCAACAGTTGTTCATGGGAATTATCATTGCTCTGCCAGACTGCTGTAGCTCATATCCTTAATCTCTATTTTCTCCTGTCCCTTTCCCTGTACACATCTCACAGTTCTTATTTATTTCCTAGTTTTTCCTCTTCATTTCATGTACCTAAGTATCAATATATATCTTGATTTCTCTCCTTTGTTGAATTAATATATGTACCATATCTGTGGTGCAAATCTGTAAATCTGCGTGGAAGTGAGTGTTTTTCTTATCACACTGCCTAGGACTACAGCTTTCTTATTCTTGACTTAGATTAATAACCAGAATAATGTGAAGGAGCACATACAACCAGCTTCCCCTTCAGTCAATAAATAAACCTCTACATTTTTAAAAATTATGGCTGGCCAATATGTGAGTGACAGCTTTCTGTGCCCTTACACAACTTTAAGTTCACCCTTCCAAGAAGAGATTTGAAAATATTGGTCCCATATCTAAATATAAAGTGAAAGATGTCAGCACTATAAATTAATTCAGGAAGACAGAACGGAAAGAGGATAAGGACGAGAGAAAATCTATGTGCATTAGGCTAAAGACAGCCAGATACACAATTGGATATCTGCATGTATCTACAGTGGAAACATCTGCTGGCTCTTATTGCTGCTCCTATCCTCTTTTCTTCTACTGTTTCCGTTCTTTTTCTTCCCAGCCCTCTTTGTTGAATGTAGATGCTTCTTCCTTATTGTTTTTCATCTTTGATTACTAGCTCGTAAAAAAATACACGGAAAGGAAAATGGATAAGTTGTTTCCTCTAACTCCACCAGATCTAGAATTTAATGGCTAAGGTCCAACTCAATGCTTAACATTTTAAATTATTATTTTTAATAATAATCATCATATACAGGGGCTTGCTCATTAAACAGGCCTGTATTACTGTAGCTCTATTTATAATCAACAGCTAGCTCCACCTAGTGTCATCTTAATTCATCAGTGAAACAAAGCTAAAACCCAGTACTATAGATAAAACAGAAGGAAACTATAAAATCACTCATCAGCTAGATGATGGCCACAGACAGACAGCATGCAGTCATGATTACCGGCGTCACAAGAAAAAGACCATTTAAAGCAACTACTGTATGATGATAGCCAGCCAGCACTCTTGAGACAAGGAGTGACTAGCAGCTGCAGGAGTATAAATGTAATACATGCAATATAAAACCAGTTTTTACTGCTACCCTGAAAAAGTGAATGGCACTTAAGCTGTTTATATGGGTTAGTCTCTCTATGGTTTCATCATCATCAACAAGGGCAAATTATTGTTAAATGTAATAGAACTTTTCTGAGACAGAATAACAGAATTTTTAAAAAATTGTCATCAAAAGTACAGAACTGTTTTTGGCTCTACAAATCCCATAGTGATCCTTTCTATAAATAAGTATATCTCCCCTCCCAGCAGTTACAGAATAATTTAAAATGCCTCTCAGAGCTATCAAAGCAGGGTAATTCTCCAACTAGGTAAGAGTACATCAGTTTTACTGATCTTTACCTTCAAACTTTCTAAAGGCTGGTTCAATAGTGTGTATCTAGAAACATCTATCTTTCTAAAACTGTTACAGCTTTAGTCAGCAACATTTAGTGTTTAATAGCCTGATCCACTTTTGACAAGACTACATAGAGTACATCCAGCAAAGTCATTTAAAATAAAGTCAGAAAAGTGACTATTCAGTATGACAGGAGATTTCTTGATCACTTTGGAAAACATGATAGTCCTAATGAAAGAGGGAGTTCACACTGAAAGGAAGCATTTTGCAAAGCAAAATAATCCAAATAATTTAATACAATCATATCCTGTGAGCTACCAAGCAGTGTTTGAATGGTTGTTGGACCTCCAAAGAGAAAGGAAAGACAAGTCCTGCCTTACATTTAGGAAACAGTTTTACTTCTTAGATTGAGGGTGACCTACTCTGATAAAGCTGACATCTGTTTTAAACCTGTTCAAATCACCTGTTGGGAGCTGCTTAGGGGTTTCACCCTAGTGGTGATAAAATATATTTCAATATGTACAGGATACACTTAATGACTGCTCACTGTGACATAGAGGGAGTATATATGTTGCAGGGGGGCTGGTGGGTGGTCAGACAGGAGAAAGAAACATATACTAAGATGATACATATACCGAAGCAAGGACCTTTAAATTTTCTCAAACTTTCTGAAAATAGTCAGTTGAAAGTTATGCTTGTGACTCATCTGAAGTATTCACAGCTAAATTAAATGATTACATGAAAACCTTACTGCAACACAGAATATTAATTTAATGAAATGCACATGAAAATGCTCTCTGATGTTTCAAAAATAACAGAATACTCCAGTTCTCAATAATTTAGCAGTTACTGTCATTTCTCATTAACAGCTGTCAAAATCCTATCTGAAACAAGCTGATACAGAGAAATTAAGGGCAGTAATCAAGCGAGAAATGATAGACCAGCTGGGTAGGCATCAAGTTGGCAAAACGTGAATACAGTTCAATAGCTGAAACAGATGCTGGAGTTGTTGTGAAATCCTGCAGGAGATATTGATGTATTTTCTTTATATAATACCGAACAACTGAATAAATGTCAAGAGCTAAAAACTGATGGGGAATAAAACCCGTCGGAAAAACTAACTATAAAGCAGAGACCTGCAATAATATCTTTTCATTATACCAAAACATTCCATACATGTATCTTCATTTCCTTGGGATCCCTGAATATGCCAATACATCAGTCAGAGCTTGCTAGTGAATCACAGGGAGCCTTTCCCAGTCTTGTTTTACATTTGTTTGTTTCTATTTACCTGAGGCTTCACAGACTTAGAAAATACTTTATTCTTCAGTCTCATCCTAACACAACACTCAAGCAAGCAATTCCCCGATCTTGGAGACAAGCAGCAAAGAAAGGGTAATGCAAGCATAAATGAAACTGCAAAATCCATTTTGCACGAGGAATGTTGTTTTCAGAGTTTCAAGACCTCAGCAACAAATCCTCTGCCATCGGCAGCAGCTCGTACTAGCATATGCTTTGTCATGGTCAGTTTCTAATTACATTCGTAATGATGCAATAGCTCTGATAATCCTACCTTCCATGCCAGCTGCTTTTCTTGTCACTCCATCATGCCAATAAGTTGGCTGCCGTAAGAAATCAAGATAGTGCAAAACAGCATCTTCCCCCTGCATCTGTCATCTTCCTGAGAGCATTCTATTACTGCCGACTGCTGGGAACCAGAAAGTCTATTTGAATTCCAGCAGCTCCCCTTTCGCATGATTCAAGTTAGGTTAGGTGGGCATGCCTAACATGATTCTCTCCATCATTTATTATGCAGCTGCTACACCATCGGCGTGGTAACCACTCTGACTTTATCCGATACGTCAGTCTTGCAAACCTTTACCTCCGTGCAAACACATGAGCCACAGAAGGATCTTGCATTTAATGAGCATTCTTCCTGCCTAAAGAGAGCGCATCTGCTTCAAACCCTGCTGCTCGCATTGTCCTCTAAGGCTGATGCAAATGTTTGATGATTTTTTTTAATTCCTGCATTTTGTCTCTTCAGAAAGCACAGTTCCCCATGCACGCTCGAATTATTCACACTTCAGCTAAACGTTTGCTGATTTGTGTCCAGCCAAACAGCACTTTCCCATTAAAACTCTCTGCTCAAAAGCTACTTCTGAATAACAGTGCTGTACATTCAGGCTCTCAACTCTGTTTCATTTTAAACACAGCTTTTATAGCTACCCCTTAACAAATACATTTAGTTCTTTTCATGCAATAAATGGCTGTCTAATGAGGGAACGGTACATTTTTAAGCAATTTATCAAGGTCTACCTGTAGGTGACTTTTGCTTTTTGCGCTTTATATATTTTAGCAGTAAGCAGATAGCTCTGTTAGAGCATCTTGATATTCTTAAAGCGGTAAGAACACCACCATAAGCTGGTTTTTGCCAGCCTGTGGAGGACACTCTCAAATGACAGTTTGCTTAACTGCTTCTGAGTGTCGCGAATTAAAAAGATAGGATTGTTTTGTTGTCTTTCTATTTATATTTTCGGTTGCAGTGGGGGAAAAAAATCACACTTGTGTCAGTGATTTCAAAAGAATATTAATAGAAATTGACACACACATCAATCATCCTCCAAGTTAAATTAGCTGCGTCTCCTCCCACCACTTCTGCCTGCAGTTCAGAGTCAAGGCATTTCATCTTTAATGCGTCTGCTTGCTCATAAGCTAAATAAACATCCCCAACACCGCACTGGAAAGTTTGAATACCTGAGAGAGAAAAAAAGAGGAACAATTTAACACTGCAACTGCCTAGCTAAAACCTGTTAGTTAAGTGAAGTACTGAGGGAGACCAAGGACTATCACTGGACTAATACCTGCTTCCTCAGCCTGTGCACAATGGCAAAGGAAGAGAGAGGAAAAGGAAAGGAGACAGTCCCCCGGGAAGAGCTTTCCCTTGCAGTGGCAGCCAGCTCAGCATCACTCACCAGTTCTCACATTCCTGGCTCACAAGGCTCACAGGGTTTACTTAAGCCTCACTTCTTCACTCAGGTAAGATGTGTTGAACTTCTCTATGGTTTGCGATCTCCCTCACCCCAATGATCCCTTCCTCCCCCACAATTTCCTGGTCTGTTAAGTTCCTGAACCTCTTAGCAGTGATAAAGGAGCTCAAAAATAGGAGCTTAGAAGAGCTCCAAGTCATAGAAAGTGAAGGGGGCGGGGAGGAGGGAGGAGACTCTCCTACTTGGAAAAAAATAAAAAAATCAGGACATTTGATAGCTTCCTTGAGGCCTCCCACAGGGGTGTAGCTGCTGTGTGCAGCTGCAGGGCTTGTCCCTCTTCAATCCCCATGGAGGTGCAGCCCAAGGGCTAGAGGCCTAGGGTCCCCAGACTCTGGGCAAAGAGGCAGGCATGCTCCCCTGGCAAAAACCTGCTGATGGGCAGCGGTGGGAGTAGTCTGGTGCTGGGAATGCTAAGCACAGGATCGGTCCCAGCTCTGCTGGGAGGGATCCGACTCCCTGCTCTTGCCCACATCTAAATGGCACAGCTGACACCTGAATGAGCTATCATAGCATGGCGTGGTTTATATTTAAAACTGTATTTATTCCTAGCATGCTGCCAGAAAATGCCTTTTTAGAAATTTCATGTAAATAAAGTAGAATTACTACATCTGTTCCTCTGTCTGTAGCAGCACGTATCAACAAGCTAATTTTGCATTCAAGACAACAGAGACAGTCCCATCGTATAGTTGCAAAGTGCCCAACTATAAAGTGCCTATCTGAAAATACTGTCAGCTCCTTTTTGTTCACAGTTCAAGTAATTTCTGAAGTGAAACAAACCAGACAATAAATGAGGACTGACTTTGAAGTCACCATAAATTCAAAGTACGTAAAAGGATATGCTTAATATTTCACACTCCTAGCTGCATTACAATTTCTTAAACCATAGACAGAGCAACAAGGAATTTATACGGCATTTCACAAAAGCTCATATAGCCTGTAGTTGCAGGGAAGACGTAAAGTACCCAAAAACTCACCATAGGCTTGATTTCTAGTTCAGTGAATTTTGAGCTGTGCAAGATGGAAATATCCAGAAAAACATTTAATAAGCCAAGTAATACTGGTAAGAAAGTGGGGCCTCTAGTATAAATACACTTTAGCAGAATCCTTTCCCACTTAGATACCTCAGAAGGGAGTACAAAAAGGGGGAGACGGCCAAAAGGGGGGAAAAAGAAAGAGGGAATTATGGAAAATATTTCCAGAAACATAAGCATGGCATTACAAGGAGGATCCAACTGGGGTTTGTCATTCAGTATTACTGCCCTCAAGCACAGCATATAAGGGACGCAAAGTAGCTTAGCCCCAAAACCACTCCCATTTAGATCAGGTCTATGGGAGGTAGCCATTTTTCCCTAGGCAAAAAATTATTTTCTTTAACTTTTATTTTTTTGAGGAGAAGGGAATTCTAATATATCAGGTTTGGATTCTTCTGTGTACACTAGCTGTACATCCCAGAGACAAATAGAGAATCTGGGAGGAGAAACCAGTATCAGTCATTCTGTCCACATGCTAATAGGCCAGATTAATAGCTAGCTTTGGTCTCTAGTTTTCTGCATTTTCCTGAGAAAACAGCAGCCTTGGTTTCTGCTTATTGTAACTGGATTAAACATCTGCGTAGATATAATTATAGTAACCCACCCATATGGAATGAACAGCTTCAGAGAGAATGCTCCATGGGTAGCGCTCTCAGACTCTACAATAACACAAATACATATTTTTTTGTCTTATACAGAACTGTCCTCGTTTTGGAAAAAGCAAAAATAAACAAGTGGAAAAACAGTCATCAAGTGGCGTTCTGCTGTTCACAGTACTGAACTGTATTGCCTTTGTATGTAGCAGGGTTTTGATAGCAGGGGAGGGAGCTACAGCGATGGCTCCTGTGAGAAGCTTCTAGAAGCTCCCCCAGCTCCAAAGTTGGCACAACCTCCAGCCAAGGTCGAGCCAATCAGCACCTCTGCAATAAACATATTTAAAGGGGAAAAAGCTGCTGAGCAACTTTGGTTTTAGAGAGGAATGGGATGAGAGACCAACAACTACGTGGGACATCAAGGTCAGGGAGGAAGGAGAATGGGAGGTGCACTGGAGCAGAGATTCCCCTGCAGCCCATGGTGAGATGGCAGGCTGACCCCCCGAAGCCCACAGAGATCAATGGTGGAGCAGATATCCACTTGCAGCCTGTGGAGGACCCCATGCTGGAGCAGGTGGCTGTGCCCAAAGAAGGTCATGACTGAATGAAGCCTGACCTGGAGCAGTTCATCACCGGGAGGACTACAACACCATAGAAGTGACTCATACTGGAGCAGTTAATGAAGTACTGCAGCCCACGAGAAGGGCTTGGCGGAGTTCACGGAGGACTGTCCCATATGAGAAGGATGCCATGCTGGAGCAGGGGAGGACTGCAAGGAGTCCTACCCCTGAGGAGGAAAGCGCAGCAGAAACAAGATGCAACAGACTGATCGAAACCCCTGTTCCCTTCCCCCCTGCACCCTAGTGGGGAGGAAGTACAGGATTTGGGAAGAGAGTTAAACCCAGGAAGAAAAGAAGGGTGAAGAGAAACGGCTGTATTTAAGATCCAGTTGTATTTATTATTACCCTACTGTGGTTCAATTGGTGATGATTTTGTTGTTTAAATTAAATTTTGTTGCTTCCCCAAATCCAGTCTGATTTTCACTTGAACAGAATCGGTAAGTGTGTGCCCTCCCTGTCCTTTGTCTTGACCCTGGAACCTCTTGTCATATTTTCTCCTCTCCACCCCACAGGAGAGAGCTAGGAATGAGGGACTGGTCTGTTCAACCAAGTAACAAGTGATAGGACAAGAGGAAATGGCCACAAGTTGTGCTAAGGAAAGTTTAGATTGGATGGTAGGAAGAATTCCTTCCCTGAAAGTGTTATCAAGGCATTGGAATGAGATGCCCAGGGCAGTGGTGGAGTCCTCATCCCCAGAAGAATTTAAAAGATGCATAAACATAATGCTTAGGGATATAGTTTAGTTGAGGAGTTGTCAGTATTAGGTTAATGATTGGACTCGATGATCATAAAGGTCTTTTCCAATCTAAGAAATTCTGTGATTCTGAGCAAGCTGCTGTGTGGTGCTTTGTTGCTGGCTAGGTGGGCTTAAACCACAACTCAGTAAGCAAAGAAACTCCAGCCTATTTGGGTGACAACAGCATGAGAAAGGAAGGAAGCCCATCTCTCTTGCTATTCCATCTGCAGCTTATGGCAGAGACATGTCTACTCATTTTAATTGCTTCACTGCTACTAAAGCAACTAAATGGTGCCTTCAGTGTGCTTGAGTTTTATTATGGTGGTGTGAAACCACCAAGATACCATGTAGAATCTCTCTTTGCTGCCCTTTTTTTTTTTCCTTTTTGTTTTCCTCTTTGGAAGTACTAGTGACTCCAACTAAGATAGATAATGGATCACTGAAAAAAATGAAGCAAGCAGATTGGCCTTGACCTTCAGCAAGATCAGGTGGCAAAAATGAATGCTGATTTTTACCTAGCAAAAATTGTTCATTTGTTTTGCTAATTTGTCTCCCAAAGAAAGTAAATTTCTCTTCCTTTTTTCTCTGCCTCCCATTATTCTTAGGTACTTCATCCCTCCTCCAGTAAACAACAAATTCAATCAACCCATGCAAGAAAATACCTTCATGATACACTGTGCATGTTTAGATTAATAAACATCTCCTATGCAAGCACTGAAAAGTTTGACAGACAAGACAGACAGGAATTATTTCCTACTGTCAATCATTCTATATTAACTACTTCTCAATTACAGGATTTTTGATATATGATTATAAAAGTAAGCTGTCCATAAAGAATCACTTTCCCATGAAGTTCAAGCCATCACTACTTTCATTTTCATGACAATATCTCAATAGTTTAGAGAGGCTGACTTCTGACCATTATGGCACAGTAGATTTGACTGCACAAGACATAAAAAAAATTGCTTCAGAGGAGTGTATAAAAAACTGAGAATGAGTAACGCATACAGAGCCTTGTCTCTAGAAACAAAAAGCCCAGTGCAACTGTCATCTCCACACAGATGCTTAGAAGCCCTGCAACCCCAATGGAACTGTTCAAAGGCCCAGTTACCTGGGCAGGACTGCTACGTTGGCCAGAGAAATTTTTCAGATGTGGATGTCTGAAGTCATCCATCCAGGCACCTGACAGCCATCCCAGGAGCTGATGCTTTCAGGGGCTTGAAAGTTTTTGCTCTTCTGCACCATAGTTCATCCAATTATTTTTGTGCAAAAGTAATCTTCATTTTTTAAAGTGAATCTCGGATGTATGAAGTTCACCTAAGTTCAGGCATTTGTCATAAACTGAAAGCTCAGAACACACTTACCTGAGAACATGTTAGGAGGACTCGCTACCAAACTTTCCAAGTGGGATTGATCCCCTTTATGGTAAGAAAGTTTTGCAAATATGCTTACAACAATAAGCAGTGATGCCCTCAGCAACCTCAGGATTTCATATTACAGGACATGAATAAAAAATTCTTCATAAAAGATGTTACAGAAACATTTCTCTGAGGGCATCTCTAATGGCAGAACACAGCACACTGAAAAATGGATACTCTACATCAATTTTGAATATTGCTGTGTGATATAGTCATCTGAACTGCTACAAACATGGATAATAAGATCTCTCAAATGCGGCAATTGTTGAGGATTTTTAATGGCAACATCCACTTGTCTACAGATAAGCCAACACACAGTCTACATTTTGTTCTCACATAGCATATGTATTTCAGTGACAGTGAATTTAAAATACTAGGTTCTAGCAAGAAAAAAAAAAATCTAGTTAACTCATTCTCCAAATATTTAACACACATCAGAAAGCAGAAACATACAGAGTTTCACTGTTTAAGACTCAGAATCAGTGACCTTGAACTCTTCAGGAAACGCTCTTAACCTTCTGCCTTAAACAAGTCTTGTATATGCTGTGAGCACAAAACTGAACAATGACAAAGTTTTAAGATGCTAATTACATAAAGCATGTATTTTGTTCTTTTACAGCTCATTTTAAATTAGACTGACTTGAGCTACACAGCTTTAACCTTCTTCCATTTGCACCTTTAACTCTTTGGGAAAAGACGTTCAGCAATTCTAGGCTTGAAATAATTACTGACAAAAGCATCTTAATTTGTTCATTCTTTCTACAGCTGCAGTCCATGTATAAGATGATGCATAACAGATGTACCAGGAATAAAATTAAATAAATAAACCAAAATCCAACAAAAAAAGACCAGACCTAACAAACATTCACAGCCTGCCCTTTTGTGCAGCCCACGTGCCAGCACTCAGCTTGTGGTGGTTTTGAGTCTGTGAGCAGTCTCATCTGGTATAGCTCTCCAGCAAAGTACATGATGTTTCTCTCCATTTTCACCAAATGCAGATGATTGTCGTACAAGGCAAGTTAGGGAACTGGTTAAATGGCAGCTGTTTGATTAATGTTTTGGAGGGCACAGATCACATGCTCACAAATGCTGTCTATTGCTCATTTCTACTGCTACTCCAGTTATATTCTGGTTTAGTAGTACTTACAATTCATTGCATTGGTTTCCCTATTGATGATTAACCATTTAGTGAGATGCATATGATAGCTACATGATAAAGAACTACTTAAAGCAAATTCTACCACATCGAAATTCCTTTAGCATCTAAAACATTTTCTCCTTGTTCTTTGCTATATTCTTTCCTAAATTGTCTATGTAGTTTGGGTTGTGTGTTTTTAATATTAAAAATGGACTTCTGATTAAGATTGCTGGTAAGATTGTAACTGCTAACACTAGTCCAACATTTCCAAAGATGGCAACTGAGAATCCTTAACTGGCAAGACTCTGAAAGGTTTTGGTTTTAAATTGAGCGCTGAAGTTAAAATCCCAGGCAACTTTTTCACATGGGTCCATTAAAACCCGGTAAATGCTTCAGAAAACCCTAGCAAATCCCTTAAAAAACAAACCAAACACCCCAGACATACAGCATTTATCCAATCCCTTTTGGTACATTAGAAGGTTCCTAAATAACTAAAAAAATAGAGGGGGCAGAAAGCTAATTCCCTAATACTCATTCAACAAGGCTGGCCACAGTGTCTGGGCTTCACTCACTGATGGGTTTCCCACCTTCTGTGGTCCATGAGCATGTCAGCAGTTCAGAGCACACAGTAATAACATGTGGAAATCACGTTTTTGGAGGTGAACACCTCCTCACTTTCCTTGGATAGATAGAGCAATGAGGGTTTCAGAAATATTAAAAACTCACAAGATTTTACATTTAATATTTCCCTCTGCAGTATGTAGGGCTCTTGCCACAATGCCAGTTACCAGTGGGGGTCACAAAGGAAAGAATCTTCTACCTTTCCCTCCTTCCTTTGCCAGCAGAAATAATATACCCACATTTTATACCCCTGAAGAAGAATCCACATCAAGTATTTAAAAAAAAAGTTTTGGAGATTTGGCCCACATTTTTGCCTTGCCACTTCAGTTAGGGAATTCAGTCTCACACTTATATGTTGGTTCTATCCCAGCATCCATAAATGCTAGTTGGGGTCAGCTTTTTTCTTGGACATCCAGGAGGGGCACCCACAGGGCACCTCTCTCAGCATCTGTGGAAGTACAGTGGGCTTCTACCAAACAGCTGGACTCCCAAGTTTTGTTCACATTAAGGTTATAAAATATATTCTAAATTCCTGAATCCATGAGGAGGATAAGAACAATTCTCTGACAACAGCACAAGACTTCATTAGCCTGACATCTTTCCACTGCAGGAAGTTCTGATGAGAAATAAGTTAAATAGACTTATTTTCTTTCTCAAGGAGAAGTATCATCTCAGTTAATGGAATAAAATAAATTTGCCCCTATCTTTCCTTCAGTACTCCTTCACAGGTCCTGTAGAACAGCTCCCCCATGTGCTCCGGACCAGGACAACCTGTTCAGTATGTATTATCTCCTTTAAATGGTCATGGTGGTGATAAACAATGTTAACTACAATTTTCCTGCAGATATCTCATATGCCTGAAGATTTCACAGAATCTTAGAATAGTTTAGTTTGAAAGGACCTTTAAGATCGAGTCCAATCATTAACCTTACACTGCCAAGTCCACCACTAAAGCATGCCCCTAAGTGCCACATCTACACATCTTTTAAATACCTTTAGGGATAGCGACTCATTGTGGTGGGCTGACCCTATCTGGACACCAGGTGTCCACTAATGCCATTCTATCTCTCCCTTCCTCAGCTGGCCAGGGGAGAGAAAATACAATGAAAGGCTCGTGAATTAAGGTCAGTGAGATCACTTGGCAATTACTGTCATGGACAAACCAGACTTGACTTGGGGAAATTAGCTTAATTTATTATCAAATCAGAGCAGGGTAATGACAAAAAAAAAAAAAAGAAAGTCTTAAAACACCTTCCTACCCAACCCTCCCTTCTTCCCAGGCTCAACTTCACTCCTGAGTTCTCCACTTCCTCCCCCACAGCAGTGCAGGGGTATGAGCAATGGGGGTTGCAGTCAGTTCATCACAAGTCATTTCCTCCGCTTCATCCTTCTCAAGAGGAGGATTCCTCACACAATTCCCCTGCTCTGGCATGGGGTCCCAACTACAGACTGCAGTTCTTTAGGAATTTCTCCAGCTTGGGTCCCTTCCATGGGGTGCAGCTCTTCAGGAACAGACTGCTCCTCCATGGGTCCCCTGCAGGGTCACAAGTCCAGCCAGCAAACCTGCTCCAGCATAGGCTTCTCTTGCCAGTCACAGGTCCTGCCAGAAGCCTGCTCCAGCACAGGTTCCCATGCGGTCACAGCCTCCTTTGTAGACATTCAGCTGCTCAGCCATGGGGTCCTCCATGGGATGTAGATGGATATCTGCTTCACCATAAACCTTCATGTGCTACAAGGGAGCAGCCTGTCTTACCACAGTCTTCACCATGGGCTGCATGGGAATTTCAGCTCCAGCACCTGGAGCACCTCTTCCTCTTCTGCACAGATTTTAGTGTCTGTAGAGTTTTTCTTTCTCAAATATTCTTCCTATCTTCCAACTACAGTTGTACATTTTTTTTTCCCTCACAGAGGCACTACCATCGTCACTGATGGGCTTGGCCTTGGCCAGCGGCAAATCTGTTGTAGAGGCAGCTGGCATTGAATCTATTGGACAGAGGGGAAGCTTCTAGCAGCTTCTCACAGAAACCATCCCTGTAGCCCTCTTGCTTCCAAAACCTTGCCACACAAATGCAATACACTCAACCACTTCCCCGGGCAGCCTGTTCCAATGCTTGACAACCCTTTTGGTGAAGAAATTTTTCCTAATACCCAATCTAAATCTCCCCTGGCACAACTTGAGGCCATTTCCTCTTGTCCTATCATTTGTTACAAGGGAGAACAGACAGACACCCACCTTGCTATAGTCTTCTTTCAAGTAGTTGTAGAGAGCAATAAGGTATCCCCTCAGCCTCCTTTTCTCAAGGCTAAACAACCCCAGTTCCCTCAGCCACTCCTAAGACTTCTGCTCCAGAACCTTCACCAGCTTCACTGCCCTTCTTTGGGCACACTCCAGCACCTCAATGTCCTTCTTGTAGTGAGGGGCCCAAAACTGAACACAGTATTCAAGGTGTAGCCTCGCCAAGTACAGGGGGATGATCACTTCTCTAGTCCTTCTGGGCTCACTATTTCTGATACAAGCCAAGATGCTTGTTAGCCTTCTTGGCCACCTGGGCACACTGGTGGCTTATGTTCAGCCAGCTTCCTCAGGTCCTTTTCTGCTGGGCAGCTTTCCAGCCACTCTTCCCTAAGCCTGTAGCATTGCACATGCTTGTTGTGACTCAAGTGCAGGACCTGGCACTTGGCCGTGTTGAACCTCATCCCACTAGCCTCAGCCTATTGATCCAGAGTGTCTATATCCCTCTGTAGAGCCTTCCTTCTCTCAAGCAGATCAACACACTCACCCAACTTGGTGTAGTCTGCAAACTTACTGAGGGTACGCTTGATCCCTTCATCTAGATCATTGATAAAGATATTAAACAGAACTGGATCCAGTACTGACCCTTATTTGAGATCCTGATCCTCCAGTTGTTTCAAAGGGAGACAACAGTAAGAGAGAATGTTGCTTTGTGGGACAGCAAAAACAAAGTTAAAGCTCCCTGAAAACTCCAAGAGTCAGGCAGTAGTACAGGGACTATCATCACAGCTGTGGGGCATCTCAGCTTCACACACAGGAGCACTGCCCTCTCTCCAGAAATTCCTGCCAGTCTTCCTTCAGTCACAGAGTAGCTACTTCTATTTTCCCATCCAAAGCACATGCATATTTCCTATTTTTCAATACTTCAACTATTTAATTTTTTTTAATCCCCAGACTGGTCAGAGCATAGTGATTTATCAGGGCTGCCCTACAGGTCCTAGTTAGAAAGGCATGTAATAGTAATTTAGAAGGCACTTCAAGAACCTCTTCTTACTCAGCCAGAGATGAAAGCAGATTTAGGGGAAGGAGTGACCCTTAAAGAGTCAGTTCCCAGACAAAAGCTGGAATTGGAGAACCCTGTGGCATCAGCCCTCCAAACCTCACATCTGTGGTGGCAACTCCCAAATTAGTGGAATTAGTAAAACTGTGGCCTAATTAAACACTCTCTCTTGCATCTTGTCAAACTTCCAGCATATCTAGGACGCTGAATGGCACCAGTGAGCAGAGTGACAGCTGCCAAGGGTCACTTTGCTCGCCAGGCTTCATTTTTAACGTTATTTTGCATAATATCAGTGTGCAATCAATTTTGTATTGTATCAGTACAAAAGCTGAGATTTTGATGATATCAACAGAGTACACAATATAGCTTGAAGTTTTGTTAAAGCAATTATAAAAGGCAATTTCTAAAACCAGGTATTGCATATGGAAACAAAATGTTGTGGGAATACATGTTCCCTAAGCAGTTAATATTTTTTTTCCCCACTATTCACAATTCAGGGCACATTCTACTAAGCTTATAACATGGTATAACATTACTTGATTTGCACTGATTTACATTACCAACCCTTTTTATGCAAAAAAATGCAGAACCTAATGACCTCATTATCACAAAAAAATTATTATCCTGCAAATTCCCTAGGAAACCATAACTTCAGTTGATACAAACAGAAAACTAGTTCTGGTAAAAGTGACAGACACCTGCATCAACTCCCAGTTCAACAGGACCAGTGTGTAACACATGGATGCTGCTGTGTGCAGCATCCCTCTAGGTCTTTTTGGAGCTACTAGATCTTGCCCAAAGCACAAGAAGTTGTACAAAAAGACAAATAAAAAGATCTCAGAAAGCAAACATGGAGACTGCGTAAAGAAAGGTCTGCCGTGTGTACGGTACCCAAGCTTCTACATGCCGTTCAAAAATGTCAGCAACAGCAGTGGCACCTGGGAAGATTTTTGTGCCCTCCTCTCATCCAGATACTGAGCAATTCTATCCCCTCCTGAGCCCTCTCCTTTAGAAGCTAGGAGTACTCAAATCTGGTCTATAATCAGTAATCAAACCTGTCCAGAATGCCTCGGCCATCATTTCCATTGTGCTTGTATATTTGGGGTAGACATGACACAGTGAGGACTCATCATTAATTTGTCTTTTTATTCTAATTCATACCTTTTACACAGCTTTATATTCTTAAACACTATGCAAAACTTTTTTCCTCTGCATAATTACTGGAACATACTTTAGACTGAATTAAAAGCAGCTGTGGAAGAGAAAGATCACATTCTACATCATGGTGCACCCTGGTTTTCCATCAATGAGTATTCACCGCCCTTTCCCAGAGGGGCCTGCTCATGTCTCCTCTCACTAGGAACAAGAAAAGCATAGCACGCCTCCTTGGTACAGGCGAAAGCTTCTTCATAACAATTTCAAGATTATCCCTGTCTGACAGTAATATATACACAGTTGGAGTAACTACAGTTGCTGCCATGAATACATTCCTGAAGTAGTCTCCATATCTGTCAGTATTTCCGAGTTCAACAGACTTGAGTAAGAGCATCATTCTTCTGCTGCTGCTCTCACTGGTAAAATGGGGCCACGTTATCAGTCAGAAAGTATCTTTTGATAAACATCAAGAAACAATCATATCAGCACTTCTGTTAGGAACAGAAGTCAGCTCTTGACTTCCAAGAACAGTTTTGGCCATGAGCCTAAATCAGTATCCACTCCTGACAGAAAACGTGGCAAAAAAAAGTATGCCATAGAGGAAAACAAAACAAAAAAAAGGAATGCCACAAAGCAAGTCTCTTCACCATGTCAAGTAGGGAAAGGAACTAAGAAATGCACTGAGGCCTAAATCATGCATATAGGTCTATAGATCAATCCTTGAGCCATATTAAATTACACCAAAGCCACAGGTGCTCTTTACATCTGCACAGATTTGTTGCATAATGCTTTTCCAAAGACAGATGTTCAAACAGATCTACAGTGTGCCTACTATACTAGAGTTAAAAAAATCACTTCATTAGTCCAGTATGGCGAAGACACAACCCAAGTTAAACCCAATGCAGAAAAAGACTTATGAAAAAAAAAAAAAGAGTCTTTAATGAACTAGCTTCATTTTGTTCACAGTTTATTGCTTCATGGAAAATACTGTTCAACTGAATATATTCATTATGTGAATACATCAAAAGTTATCTTAATTTTTTAGCACACTATGGACTGACAGTGAGTCATTCGCTATGAGTGTTGGAATACTCAATCTTTAAGAAGTCTTTGATGCAAATGGGGAGATACAACGAGACAGAGTTTCATTTTGCCCTATGGGATAAGTGCAACAGTCACTAGGAGGACTTTACAAAAAGCCCTAAGGCTTCGAGTCTCTATGTGAAAGGACTTACAATTTATGGCAAAGCGATAGATAAAGGGAATCATGAAAACATTAAGGTTTATATTTTACTTTTTTTTCCTTTTCTAGGCCACTTGTGCTTTGCCTGAGGCATCATTCCAAGAAAAGTTAGGCTGCTGTAAGATTCATTGGCTAGGACCGCAGCTTGAATGCAATTTCTCTCATCACATTCACACAAAGATATTGCACCTTCCTGTACTATCCAAGCTAAGAAAAGCATATTTAACTGCTTATGTGTTAGGTTCCGGTTGGGGGCTTGGGGAGCTCGCTTCTACCACTATGTCAAGTAATACCACAGCACTGTGTATAGTTCCACTCCCAGTGTGCATACTCGAGCATGGAAACTTAAAACTTGCTTACCAGGAGCACTGATGTGAGCAAAATTTGATTGCTTGAATGTTCTCTGAAAGGAAAACAGAGAAGCTGAACCACACCTACAGTAACCTTGGCTTTAAAATAAAGAAAACAAATCTAAGAATTTATGAAATCTTTTAACACAGGTAAAGAAATCAGTTCTAAATTATGTTTAACCTAAATTCAGTAAATAATATTATGTCCTAGAATGAACTGCTGGATGACAGGTTGTTAAACTGGAGTTGGATAGTGCCTTTAGCAAGAAGACGTGGGGTAATGGTTTTGAACTAAAAGAGTAGATTAAGACTAGATATGAGGAAGAAAATTTTTACAATGAGGGTGGAGAAAGACTGAACAGGTTGCCCAGAGTGATGGTAGATGTCCCATCCCTGGAAATATTCAAGGTCAGGTTGGGTGGGGCATTGAGCAACCTAATCTAGTTGAATATGTCCCTGCTCATTGCAGAGGAGTTTGTCTTCGATGACCTTCAAAGGTCCCTTTCAACCCAAACCATTCTATGATTCTATGATCATACCAACTTTAAATGATTATAGAATCATAGAATTGTCAGGGTTGGAAGGGACCTTAAAGATCATCTAGTTCCAACTCCCCTGCCATGGGCAGGGACTCCTGTTATATGTATACACACATACAAATGTAAAATGTCAACATTTATAATATGGACATATTTTTTTCTTATCTTTTGGAGCCTTCAGCTTCAGTAGCTAACTAGAACCACCCCAGGATCATAAGAAACGCGGAGCAGACAGACCAAGATCCTAATTGACTGCAGTCACTAGCAGCACAGGACACAGTTCTGCATTTCCAGCTGATCTGCTCTTAGCTGACAGTCCTCAGGAGAGGAGTCTGATGGGCCTACCAAAAGCTCTCCCAGCATCCTTGTGACATCTTGACTATTAAAAGACAATTATTAAACAGCTACAAAATGTTATCAGGTTATCAGCCAATGCCCAGGCTACTGGATGCCTACAATATATCACCTGACTGGGGGCTTTCTAGAGTACAGAAAAGGGAGGAGAATAAAAATCAAATTTGAAGCCACAAAAGCTTTCCCTAATAGGATTATTAAAATGTGCCTCTTGCTTCAAGCACTGCTCCAAGTTTCCCCACAAGTTATAGATTCTAGATAACATCCAAGAAATTAAAATCTGCCTAGTAATCAAAACTAATCAATATTTCTAGCACTTGCTTTTGATCAATACCTGAGGCAACTTACTCTTTCCCTATGTTTAGTGCTAGCCACATGGTAAGAATGTAAGCTAGCAAATGGCCAAGCAAAACCAATGACATTTATAGATTTCTTCCTCTATTTATCACATCTGAATGACAGGAATTGAAATATTTTTATAAGCCACCACTGTATCTAGAATAAAAAATTGACTACCAGGAAACACATAATAGAGGGAAACAATTATGATTATTATGCCTAATCCTTCATTCTTTCTAATACCTCACTGTCATTCCAGACAAACTAAATCAAAGCAACATCTACAAATTCTAATGCAACATCCCAGCAAGATGTTATTAAATGTATTTTTTCATATGAACTGTCTTTATGTCAATAACTGTCCTCTGAAATGGGTGATTAGGAGATTATTTTCTTGACTGCTAATGAGATTAATATCTCCATATATTCTCATCTGAAAATACAGGTGAGTTATTACTGCTGCATTTGTTCATACCTTGAAAATAGCTTTGTGTGTGGCTGTTATGCTGCACATTATGAGAAAGGAGTCCTTTGCTTGGGACATCTTTGAAGGCACTTCTACAGAAACCACATTTGAACATTTGTCAGTTTTAGTCTTAAACTGCATCTTTCCTCCTCTCACACCAGAAGAGCACATTTTTAGTGAGAAAACCAAATCATACACGAAGCTACCTCCTTAGCAATGCTAACGCATCACTTGCATTCCAGCTCAAGGCTATTCTTCTTTTTCCCACTGACACCATCATGCTCTCAGTGCTCTGACTAGGCCCTATGGAAGAGAGGCTTAAGTGAAGCATGCATTTTCCTTTACAGGTTTTCTGAACAATAACTTCACATGTTAACAAGAATTTGTGTTTGAAACCGGTATCAGGAAAAAAAAAAATGCACTAAGTAGAGAGCTATGCAACTTGTACTCTTAAGGCCAGGAACACAATATGTTTCTGTGCAAATCGGCAGGGAGAGAACACGAAATAATAACAATTTTAATATATGTTAATACCATAACACAATGAGATAATTAGTAATACACTTTTATTTCCACAACCCTGAGTTGCCAACATATGGCACGCACCTTGCCATCTCCTAGGTCTTGGTGATTTTAGTCAAGAGAAAAGGGACAAAAAGGCTTGAGAGAGGATGATGCCATGTGCTGTTTCTGATCTGGCTATCTGAAAAGCAATAGTATCTCTAATCACAGTTGCAGCAGTGCAGCCAAGAAAAAAAAAAGAAGAAAAAAAAAGGTGGGGCATGGGCTAGTTGCTTTTTGTAGTTTCTCCTGGTTAGCACAAGCATGGGCCAAATATTATGGCCCTGCCATACATGGTTACAGGATCTCTTTCAGCAGGTGTGGAGTGCTGTTTGTATAAATGCACACAGCCACCTTCAAATCCACCCACTGTGAAGAACTACAGGCAAGGACCGTTGATGAAATGATACCCAAAATATGCTACAGGGAAGGCTCAGAACTAGTCTGAGATTAAGCACTGAAGACCAACTATAAATAAACCCCGCCAAAAACAAACAAACAAAAAATATCCCTAAACACGTAAAAGGTTATGGCTGAGATGAAAATCTGGTATTTCACTGTAAGTAGATTACTCAACAGAAGAAATCAGATCCAGTTTTCTAAAATGAGTCAGAAGCTAAATTCTTTAGAGAATATCCTGAAGGAATTAGGATTCCCCTGTTTCAATAAAGAAATTATTCCCAGAAAATCCCACTGGATCATTTTGTGTTTCACAGTTGTGGAACTAGGAGAACACTTTTAAGAGAAAACATCAAAGACATCTTCATTTCACTGAACCATTAATCACATAATAATGTATGTTTATTAGGCTGTCATTTCAGAGACTAAAGTTTATTCCCATTTAAAAGAAAATACCTCTCCTGTCTCCCACAAACTGCATCATAAATGCACCAAAAACTGATGGACTCTGAAAGCAGAGTGCATACTTATTGAAACATGAACTTCCCAGCAAGAAGTATTGCATTCAGAGAAAAACAAGAATAAGGACACAAATTAAGATTGATTATGGGAAGTTACTGCTAGGATTTATACAGTCTCTACTTTGATCTCTTGGTCTTTTGGTGATCAAACATGCTTACACCTTTATAAGAAAAACAACTGCATTTTACCAGAACTAACCAGAATATCTCTTTTTGTAATATGCATTTCCTGCCAAAAGTAATACATTTAGAATATGTTTAAAATAAACATATATAAAACATAAACAAATAACATGTTTAAAAAAACCACAACACAACAAAAAAAAACAACCACCAAAGAAACAAACAAAAAACCCAACTACATACCCAAACACAAAGCAGATAACAGAGGCATTAAGCCACTTCATGGATTTATCTTGACAGCTAAAACCATGTCTGGAGCTCTTCCTCATGCTAACTTGGTTAATTTTTCATGTTTCAGTGGAAATCTATTGATCTGCAAAATGAGAGGAGACTGCTATGTAGTATAAAAACTCAGATGTTAATAACAAAGTACAAGCAGTATTTTTTCAAACACCAGCCTATGACTTTCCTTTCTCTTCCTCTCTCTCTATATATACACAGACATTAAAAAAACACTTTGAAAAGATGAGCAAGTAAAGAAAAAGAAAGTTTGATATAACTTTGGATCTAATTTTGGTCCTGTCACTTCTGAGGAATATGAGCTCTTAAATTTGCTGTCTGGGTGTCCTGGTTTGGCCTGGACAGGGTTAATTTTGGTGGAGCCAGGTTATTCTATGCCATGCTGACGTCATGCCCCAGGGCCAGCTCCGGGGGGGGGGGCAGTTCATGTTGGACTGTTTTCGGGGCCTTGGTCCATCGCTGTTGTCTGGTATTATTTTTTTTTTGTATTGCTCCTTTCTCACTGTTACTGTTGTTTTTTATTAACTGCAACTGCTTATTACATGTTTTTGTATTTTAAACCTTCCTTCTTTCAACTCAAAAAGGCACTTTTAAACCTTTTTTTTTTTCTTTCCCTGTCCGCGACCCGCGGCAGAGGGGAGGGGGCAGGGAGAAGTGGCGTGGCCACGCAGCAGCTACCGCGGAGCCCTGCCGGGGCTTTACTAAACCCTCACACCGGGGTCAGAAAAGACAATCCCTATCTCCCCAAGGTGTTTACAATTGAAAAATCCTGAATCTGACATCCATAAATCCATTTCTAAAATAATGGCAAGATATATCGTTTTAACCAGATGACAGTTACTATAACAACACACTAACAAGATTCATGCTTTCTATAAAATACCAGCCTTCTTATTAACATAAGTCTGAATAAGTTAAAATACAAAGTAAATAAATATCTATTTTACCGACAAAGGCAATGCAACTAGTGCAAACTAAAAACCAAAAAAATCTTATGCAGATGTTTACATAGTAAAACTTTGTAAAAATTGATTTTTGAGTGTACAAAATAAAGTATGGACTATTAAGGTAGTGCAAGTTCTTTCAGCATTTTATTCTACAAAACTAGAAATATCTTCCTCTACAACAGTAACTGTTTTTTTCAGATAATATCATTATTCTGGCTTTCGAATTTATGATGGATATTAATATAAATTATGCTGTAAGTTTTTAATTCTCCTTACTTCTGAGTATCCTGTATTTGTGAAATTCAGTGATTACAGCTTACAGCAGAGAAATCTTAAGCGATCTATCTAGCATCTACATCAGTACCTTCTTTCCTACATTAGTCTTAAACTCAGCTGAAAATTAAGCAGTCTCCTTTTCATCCTATTGGAGAAAGCCCAAATTTTGAGCATTTTCAAAATTTAACAAACAGACCAGGAAACTTAAAATGCTTTATTGATTTTAGAATCATATTCTAGCACTCATACCATACCTCGTAGGAGAGATTTATTATTTTAATTTTTCTTAAATGAGGAATAAAAATTTAAATATAAAATTTACTCAACACTACCTCTAAAAATTTGACTTAGCAACCAAAAAACAAATTTACCCCAGGAGTCTTAAGTGTTTCTTTAAATTACATTCAAATGCTTTTTATATCTGTTCCCTAACAGATACAGCAATCGCAAAGCTATAATCCTCCTGCAAACATAACCATGACACCAGAAGGCAAACTGATTACATCTTATGAGATCCACACTTCCATCTAAATGTGTTTCAGTAGCAAAACTCACTTAGGCAAGTTCTGAGCCTATTTCTCCTGTAATTTCTCAGCAGGAATCAACATAAGCAATACTTTGGATGATCGTATTTCTGCAGGATTACCTGCTATAGGCAGTACCTTTCTTTGCCTCTAGACAAAACAAAATAAATTAACACATTCTCAGAAAGGCAATTGCAAAGGACTGAAATATATCCTGTGCTTTTGTGGGAATCTATACATTCCTAGCTTTTTCATACATTTGAATTAGGTTGTTGCATTTTTTAAACAAACAAGAACCTATAAGAGATTCCCATGGTTTCAGCAACAGTTATCCCTTTGGGGTTTTTTTTAATCCAATGTTCTTTTACTGTCATCCTTTCATGACCAATTTTGCAGTTATTTTCATTGTAAAAATAATTTTAAAAGCTCTCCCCACCTCAGAGAAGAAATCCTATCTAGTGGATGGCACACATTGCCTTCAGCATGGGAATTCCTTATCATAGAATCATAGAATGTTTTAGGCTGCAAGGAACCTCTAAAGGTCATCCAGTCCAACCTCCCTACACAAGCAGGGACAACTACCTAGGTCAGGTTACTCAGAGCCTCATCAAGCCTGACCTTGAATGACTCCAGGGATGGGGCCTCCACCACTTCTCTGGGCAGCCCGTTCCAGTGCTCTATGACCCTCATGTTAAAGAACTTCTTTCTAATATCCAATCTAAATCTATCTTTTCCTAGCTTCAAACCATTACTCCTTGTCCTATCACTACAAACCCTTGTGAATAGACCTTCCCCTGCCTTCCTGTAGGCCCCCTTCAGGTACTGGAAGGTCAGTAGAAGGTCCCCCCCCGGAGCCTTCTCTTCTCCAGGCTGAACAGCCCCAACTCCCTCAGCCTGTCTTCATATGAGGGATGCTCCATTCCCCTGATCATTTTCGTGGCTCTCCTCTGGACACACTCCAGTACGTCCACATCTTTCTTGTGCTGGGGGATCCAGAACTGGATGCAATACTGCAGGTGAGGTCTCACCAGGGCAGAGGAGAGGGGCAGAATCACCTCTCTTGATCGGCTGGCCACAGTTCTTTTGATGCAGCCCAGGATGTGATTGGCCTGCTGGGCTGCCTTTGCACACTGGTGGCTCATATCCAGTTTTTCATCCACCAGCACTCCCAAGTCCCTCTCCACAGGGCTGCTCTCCAATATGTCCTCTCCCAGCCTATACTGATAATGCTACTTGCCCCGGCTCAGGTGCAGGACCCTGCACTTGGCCTTGTTGAACCTCATAAGGTTCATCTGGGCCCACTTTTCCAGCCTGTCAAGGTCCCTCTGGATGGCATCCCATCCCTCAGGCATATCAGCTGCACCCCCCAGCTTGATATCATCTGCAGACTCGCTGAGGGTGCCCTCAATGTCACTGTCAATATCATTAATGAAGATATTAAACAACACTGGTCCCATCACAGATCCCTGGGGGACACTACTTGTCACCTTCCTCCATCTGGACATTGAGCCGATGACCATCACTCTCTGGATGCAACCATCCAGCCAGTTCTTTGTCCACTGAACAGTCCACCCATTGAAGCCATAATTCTCCAACTTAGAGATAAGGATGTTGTAGGGGGACTGTTTCAAAGGCCTTGCAGAAGTCCAGATAGATGACATCTATAGGTCTTCCCTTGTCAACTGATGCAGTCACTTCATTGTAGAAGGCCGCTAGGTTGGTCAGGCAGGACATGCCCCTAGTAAATCCATGTTGACTACCTTGGATTACCTCCCTGTCTTCCATGTGCCTTAGCATATCCTCATGTTCCCACTGCCTCAGGTGGTGATTGCATCCTCTCAACTCCACCTTCAAACCAGGACTTCACTTTTCTCCCACAGATTCCCCTGCAGTAACAGCTGATAGTGGATTAGTCCTTTAAGATCAGCTGCATTGAATTAGAATCATAGACTCATAGAATCATTCAGGCTGGAAAAGACCTCCAGGATCATCTAGTCCAACCTCCATCCAACAACCCCCTAACCCCTAGACCATGTCTTGAAGCACCACATCTACCCATTTTTTTAATGCCTCCAGGGATGATGACTCCACCACTTCCCTGGGCAGCCTGTTCCAATGGCTAGTCACTCTTTCAGTAAAGAATTTCTTCCTAATATCCAATCTAAACCTCCCCTGGTGCAACTTAAGGCCATCATCTCTTGTCCTGTCATTAGTTACCTGGGAGAAGAGACCAACACCAGCCTCACTATAACCTCCTGTTAGGCAGCTGTAGAGAACAATGAGGTCTCCCTCAGCCTCCTCTTCTCCAGACTAAACAATCTCAGTTCCCTCAGGTGCTCCTCATACGGCATATTCTCCTGTCCCCTCACCAGCTTCACTGCCCTTCTCTGGACCCGCTCCAGCACCTCAATGTCCTTCTTGTACTGTGGTGACCAAAACTGGATACAGCACTCAAGGTGTGGTCTCATGAGCACCGAGTGCAAGGGCACAGTCACCTCCCTACTCCTGCTGGTCACACCATTTCTGATACAGGCCAGGATGCTGTTGGCCTTCTTGGCCACCTGGGCACACTGCTGGCTCATGTTCAGCCAGCTGTCCACCAGTACCCCCAGATCCTTTTCCACCAGGCAGCTTTCCAGCCACACTTCCCCAAGCCTGTAGCATTGCTGGGGGTTGCTGCGACCGAAGTGCAGGACCTGGCTCTTGGCTTTGTTAAACCTCATACAACTGGCCTCAGTCAATTGCTCCAGCCTGTCCAGATCCCTTTGCAGAGCCTTCCTACCCTGAAGCAGATCAATGCTCCTGCTTAATTTCTTGTCTTCTGCAAATTTACTGAGATAGTACTCAATCCCCTCATCCCGTTCATCAATAATGATATTAAACAGGACCAGCCACAGAACTGAGCCCTGGCGGACCCCACTTGTGACCAGCAACCAACTGGATTTTACTCCATTTGCCACAACCCTCTGGGCTTGGCCATACAGCCAGTTTTTAACCCAGCGAAGAGTGCACCTGTCTACAGTGTGAGCCGCCAGCTTGTTCAACATGATGCTGTGGGAGATGGTGTCAAATGCTTTACTGAAGTCCAGGTAGACAACATCCACCACCTTGCCCTCATCCATTAGGCTGGTCACCTCATCATAGGAGGAGATCAGGTTGGTCAAAGAGGACTTGCCTTTCATGAAGCTATGCTGGCTAGGCATGGGTTCAAGGAAATGCACTTCTCCAAAACTAAGCAGAAGTACAGCTAATATTGCCTGCCCTGTTCATGTCATGTTTTCCTCAATTCAACACATCAACCCGCTCCTTCCCACTTCCTTCTCACTCAAGAGGAGGAGAGCCTACAGCAGAGTACAATCATCTGAACTGCTACAGCTAGCATCTCGCCAAGGAGGGGAATATCAACACAAACTCCCCCTCTTTCGCAGTGGTGGGTGCCACAGGCCCTGCTCTGCCTGAGGAAGGGTGTTATCACAAAAGCTCTGCACTATGCCCACCAGCCCAGCAGCTCTGCTACTTACAGATTTCAGAGACCCATTTGATCCAAAAGTATAGACACCCTCATAGAATTAAGTGATGACATTTGGCCCCCATCTTGGTACAATTCTGAGAACTTGGGACTTCCTGAAAAACCAGGCATCATGGAGTTCAAATTCAGTTATCAGGGTGACATTCACCTTTCTTTAGTAAATCTTAGAAATGTCCTATTTTTTTCCCCTTTAGATGCACCTGTCTAAACCCAGAACATTCCTTTGATTAAATTACTTGGAAAATCTGTTCTGTCATGGCAGGACATCTCCAACACTTAACTTGATTTTCCATCTCATCGACTGTATTGAAACAAGCGTTTAACAAGTTGAGAAAATTCTCAGAGAATACAAATCTCTTTTTTCTTCCTAGGTATATGCAGCTACACATGACTACTATCATGTTCATTTCATTTGCATTACTTTGGAGTTTGTACAACTATTTGTAACTGAAGCTGGATTCTTGTCCACAGAGCCATTTTGAACATGAACATGATTTGAGGGACCTTATACAGGTCCTAATTTATCTAAGTTCCAAAAAGTGTGCAAATAGATGTTAAGTGAATTTCAAAATAAATGCAAGCTCTCAGTACTAATATTTGAAATACCTGGAAGGTCATATATCACCAACATTCAAAAAGTATCTGCCTTTTCACCTTGTATAATTATGTGCTGTACTTAGCTGGAATTTTTTGAAACTTCAAATTCACAAGAGAGACAAATAATATTAATTTCAAAGAAAAAGATCTACCTAGGAACAAAACACTAATACAAATTTGTGTAACGATTTCCATATTTTTTCCTTTTCTTTGTACAATTTGATGCAAACATTTCTTATGCTTTGGTTTATAGCTGGTCAAAATGTTATTTAATATGTTTAAATTTAAATTTACATGTTATTTAATTATTTAAATTCCAAAGTGTAACTGCACAACCTTAAAAAGGTATTTAGAATAGTCACTGAGAAACAAGTTAAATTAATAAAAAAACCTAACTTGTAATTGAAATGGATTTCAAACATGATGCTACTTTTGAGTTATTTGGTACTGTATGGATTTTCCAAGAAAGACGTAACCATTACCAAGGCCACTGCTAAACACCGTGAGAAGTAACCATACACACAATTTTGTTCTGTTAGTCAAAACATCTCCAACTTAGAGTGACACAAGAATCCTGGAGACTAGCATTTGGAAACACAAAACAAAACAAAAAAGCCAAAGCCAACAAACAGCAAAACAAAGCAGTCTTCACCAAAAGAAACAGGATACTTATGCTATGTTGTCTAGGAATTAAATGGATGGATGGATGAATGAATGAATGATAAAACTTAGTGAGAAAATAGACTGTATTCTTTTCATATACAGCAGTTAAATACAGAGAAGGAATAATGTCCAAAACTTAAGCTAGTTCCATTACTAAAAAATATTCTGAAATAACAAAGATTAGATATTTTCCCAGTATAATAAAACCCTTAGTAGTGTCTACTTTGGTGAAGTACAATGAAATCTGAGTCATAAATCACTTGTTATTTTGTATTTTTCCCATGGCTGGCACAGCATGGCTCTGTTTCTGATTGACCTCTAGTCACTCTTGTAATAAAAAATGACTGCTAGTAATGAAACAATCCAAAAAATAGCCCTATTTCTAAATATACCATCACAAAGTTGTCAGAAGCCCAGTTCTGTACCTGTGTTTTGATGCTTGAACCTCTAAAGTAAATACAGTAAGAAAACAAATGCCTATAGCATAATGGAAGCATCTAGGCAGAGTTTTCTAGTTCTACTTGTAAGAACTGTAAATACATTTGCTGTATTTTTCAGAAACATTGTTCAGGGATACAGAAAAACAGCTTTCGCAAACTGGCTTTTGACTTAGAAAAGCTCACAGGTTTCAGCTGTCAGTGAAATATTAAAACTGAACAAAAGCAGTCTTACAGGTTAAGATGCAAAGGCATATTCAGAGGAATTTTCAAAATAAGCAAGTTGAAAACACTTAAGAACACACTGGGTATTGTAAAGTATGTCTCAAATACCCATTTCAAAACACTTTCAATTTAAATGAAGTTTACAGAAATTCAAATTTCTGTCATTCCTCTCATCAGGCTGATCTGAAGCAGCTTTTCTCCCGTTCCCTTCCTTGCTCTGAAAGTTTAATGCTATATTTTGTCTCTTTTAAACCTACCTTTCAGATAATTCCTTGGACATACATTATCTGCCTCAAATTTCTTCCCTCCATTTGGTTATGTTTCAGCTTTTCAAAACTACACAGCTTAAGAAAGAGTGAGCCTTAAGAAATTATAGCTATAAAACAATGGAGCCCATTTTTCTGGTTGGTTGGCTAGTTACCACACCAGCAAATCAGCAATGGTGGACTAACCCAAACTTTTCTGAAGCCAGAACTGTGCACTCTTGAAGAACTCACATTTCCAGGGCATTAGGAGAGCAAGTTTCAGGTTTCTGGAATGGTTTTGTGTTGAGCCTTTCACTAACAAGTCATGGGTATTGACTCAGGCATGTTCCCTGATTTCTGTAAATTAACAAGGAACAAGTGGTACCAGAGATGGGTGAAAAACTTAAATCTGTGGACTATCAGGTCAGAGAGAGTGACACAGTTGAATGCTTGTTAGTTTTGTAAGGTTCATCTCTGTCCAGTTAGAAAAATGATTTCAGAAAATCACAAGCTTACTTCAGCAGAAAGCAGCAGACAACATCCCTTACTACAATACACCATAAACTTACAAATAACTTTCACGTATTTTATCTACCTTACATATTTTCCCCCTAATTCAGGTTGATCCTTTAGCAAACAAAGGGCAAGGACACATTGTTTTTTAAGCAACTTGCCACACCTGCAAGGATCTTCCCCCCTTCCCATGGCAGCTTTGTTTCCCTAAGAGCCTTTGATTACGGGGAACTGTCTAATATCTTCTGGAAATCCTAGCAAGCTTTATCAAACCCCGTTTGTCAAGCATGAATTCCCTTTAAAAAGACTCTTCCCTGGTGTACAGTATTTCGCACTGTGTTCCCCCATTCTCTTTGCTGTGGTTTTCCCATGTTTGTCCTATGCAAGTCTTCAGCCTTACATGGCAGTAGTTTCCAGCTTTCCCCTGGTGTCCTGGCATCAGCAAGAGGTATCAGAGTTTTACATGAGAAGCTTCACATGGCCATTAGTAATTTATCCGAGCTACTTCATCCCTGAGTTACTTAAAAACAGTAATTATTATCTGATCTTGGATATTTATTATCACTGACTTTACTTATTTATCTTGTAACTTCTTCTATCAAGCCCTTCAATCATGTTCTTTGGTAACACCTTCATAGAGATGGGTGTTAGTAACAAATATAAATAAATACACAGCTCAAGTATTTATTAGCTTCTCCAACTCTATCTCCACTGGCACTTCTACAAAGATTAAAACAAAGACAACTGAGATTTCCTACCCTTCTTCCCAAGGCCAGTATTTATTTGAACATAATCTAACTCCTAGCCCAGTAAGTTTCTAATTCTCCCTGAAAAGTACATGCTTATGCATAAACCTAAAACCTTATGGAAAACCATCATATAAAATCCCTTAAAAAAGAACTGGCCATAAACAAATTCTTTGTGAGCTGGATGACGCTGGATGGCAATACTAAATGAAAAGCAAGGTAAATTCTTTGTTATTCATGCAACAGTGCTGTGAAAATTCATGCAACTCATTCATACCTTGTAGTGCAATTTTGTTTTCCATTATTTGTCCATTCTGTGAAGACCTATTGTCCTACTTGGCCTATGAATGTTAAAGCATGCAACATCTAACAAAAAAGCAATGCAGGTATTGTGTGAGCAAAATTTTCAGAAATGGCTAACAACTTTGGATGTTTGAGTTTAAAGGCCCTAAAAAGGACTACTTTTTAATAACTTCTAAAAGCCTTTTTAAGACATCTTAAACTGACTTCTCAGACATTCAAATTTACCATTTACTTTTCAAAATGTCAGCCTCAGTACTGCAGATAGCTTAATGCCAAAAAAAGAGCCTTTTTGCTTTCTAAAGCAGCTCAGATTAAAGTTATGTAATATAGCAGATAACCATGAGCACCTTGGGAACCAAAATGCTTTGCAATGTTTCAATATACTGTGAATTTTATTTGCAATTGACACAACTCTGCAGTTCCTTTCACTCTGGGCAAATAACCGTTTTCTCGCGTTCCACAGCTGAACCAAGCGCATGACAAATCTCAAGTTTTGTTCAATAGTTTTCTGAACACTGAGTTTTTACCAGTATTGTGCCTGATACAGTAGATATTGTTCTCAACATCTAGATAGCAAAAACATTACTTTGCATTCTTATCAATCCATTAAAAACAGAGAAATAAAGGGAATTAGATATAAACAGAGAATACACATTGTACATAATTGTTTCTTATTGGAAGCAAGGGCATGAATGTATCAGTGGATTCCAGGATGAGAATTAGTCTGAATATCGAATATTAAACCTTACTTGGGAGTCTTTTGAGAAACAGGAACACAAAAAAGCAAGTATGAAAAGCGTAAGAAAATTGATCAACTAAAAATGGAAAGTTTTTTTGAAAGTATTGTTAAAAAGTATGGGGAAAATTAAGAGAAATCAAAAGATGTCAAGCTACAAGCTGTACTGAACTTAGCTGAAAAGACAAGTGGAATTAAGAGATTTTAAGAGTTTGTTTTGCAAGACAAATTACTACACCATCCTTTGATATGCCGGACATTCTGCAGCCAGAAGTTTTTAATATCATGTTATAGTTGAAATACTACTTATGAAGACACCTGCTCCCTAGACTAGATTCCAAGATATATCATTTCCAAAGACAAAGGAATTAAAAAGGTGAAGAACATGGAGAATGTCTAACTAGCTCTTGAGCCAAGAATGCCTGACAAAAGGACCATGAAGCTGTTTGAGTCTAGAGGAAAAACATGACAGAGCTCTGACTGTGGGGGGAAACATTCCAAAAAAGTGTCAAGCACAGAAGTCCCACCCATGGTGGGAGCTTGTTTCTAGTACGTTTTGCAGCCTTACAGTGTCTGAAGGGGGCCTACAAGAAAGCTGGGGAGGGACTTTTTGTAAGGGCTTGTAGTGATAGGACGAGGGGTAATGGGTTCAAACTGGAAGAGAGGAGATTTAGATTAGATGTAGAGAAGAAATTTTTCACTATGAAGGTAGAGGGATATTGGAACAAGTTGCCCAGGGAAGTTATAGATGCTCAGTCACTGGAGGTGTTCAAGGCCAGGCTGGATGGGGCTTTGAGCAACCTGGTCTAGTGAGACACGTCCCTGCCCATGGTGGGGGGAGTTGAAACTAGATGATCTTTAAGGCCCTTCCAACCCAAACCATTCTACGATTCTACGATTACATGAGGAGGGAACGGGAAAAGGATGCCATGTTCACATCCCACCAATCTCTTTCACCTTCACGGACAGTTTAGCTGAGGTTCCCCAGTGTCCATCTAGGCTTACAGCCCAACAAAAGCATATTACTGGCAAGCAACTCACACCTTGAAACTAGGAAAGCAACACAAAAACAAGCAGTTCTTTCAATTCTCCAGTCTATAAAATTCAATTAGGGTAGTATACTGCAGTCTTAAACAAAAGGAAAGCATACCTTCTGTTTTTATACGAAATCATGTTATAGGATCTGGTATTAATTATCCGTACCATAATGTAATAAGAAATGTAATCAAAAGATTATACACAGATCTGAAGAACAACTAATTACAGTAAAACCCTGGTATTTTTGCTAGTAATCTCAGTCAGGGAAAATGGATATTCATCATGAGTATACTCCTGGCAGGTTATTCAGACAGAAGAAGCAATCACAAAAGAAACTGAAATAATTAATACACAAAGGACCTTTCTGACAATACATAAATACACTGAACTCCAATGAGATGTTGCATCCTGATTTAACAGTGGGATACCAGAATAATTTACCCCAATCAGCAAAAACCTTAGACAAGATAATAGAGAACTGTGGCTTTCAATGATAGCAGGTAATACATATGCACATACTTGTACAGCGCAGCATATAGGATGACCTGATTCTGATGCATAGCATCAGCAGTAGTTTATTTGTTATGGGCTTACAAATACAATCTAAAGACAATTTCTTCTGTGCTATCGATTATGAACAGTTTTCAGAGGTTGATTATACAACGATATACATTTAACTCGTGGCTCCAAGCAGTCTTTGGCAAATGATGTAATGGAAGGGTCCAGTTTCTCCTTATCATCAATTGAGAGATACAGTTTCCTCCAGTAAGAGATTCTTGCTATTCTCACCACTTTTCAAGGTATACACCTTCAAGGCAGCACACTAATGGCTTCACCAATGCACTTAAACCTTGTGTATTGGTTTTACCAATCTCCAAAACCGGTTCCTCTATGGATTGCATTCATATTGATCAATACATGGTCCTCTAGTGTGAGGAACTCTGGTTTCTTCTTGTGTCTGTGCTTTCAAGGCCTCTGCTATGACTGTTCAGGGTACACTACAACAGTTCAGACTACAATGCAGTCTTATCCTATGGACTGCTCTGTGCAGTGATATTTTCCTGCAACCACATGCACAGAAAGCATACAATGCTTTCTCAGCTATTGTTACCAGTATCTAATTACAACAAAGCTATTAAAAGCAGTCTGGACTTTTCTCTGTTTCATAGCAGAGATGTTACTTCTAAGGCATGACAAGCAAGACTGAGCTACCCTTCCCTTCTTGCCTGCTCTTTGGTACTACTGAAGGCATTAGAAAAGCCAACCTAAATAAGGTACATGATGATTGCAGGCTGCAAGTAATCCACAAAGTCCAAAATTCTGGCCCCAAAACTCTGTTCATGTTATTTACTACCTGTGCCAACTATGCATTCCAACTGTAGCTCTTCCCCAAAACGCAGGTGTCCCTGTTGTGCTATTTGGGACAGCCTGGGCAGGCAGCCGCACCACAGGCGGAGAGGGCTGCAAGCAAATGCTTGGTTAGCAAGCAGAAATGGTTTTGGTCTTCTTAAACTTGCTTCCTATTATAAATAATATGTATCCTCACCCTAAAGGTCTGTTTACATTCTTCTTGTTGCAAGGTACTACTTTCTGATCTCTGATGATACTACTGGTACTAGAAAACCAAAAGGAGCCTTGGGTTATTTTACTGCTAATTAAAAATGTATTTAACTGATGAGTATCTGACTTGACCATAAAATGCCACAATAGCAAAAAGTTCAGGATTTCCACACGTGCCAAGGATTATGCTACATAACTCAACTAGCCATAGCAATACTGTTACACAGGTCATGTCCTCCCTGAGAAAAAAACCCTAATAAACATGATATCTGAGCCTCTATGAGTAAGATTTCACAAAAGTCTCATTGGAGATAAGTTCTAGTAGCATGCACACAGATGCAGCATATTGGATAGGTTCTTCAGCTTTTTTTTTTTTATTCCTCCCCTGAGGTCCTAACAAAAGCAGCACTGATGGTCAAATGAGAAATCCTGTAAGTGGAGATAACACCTCCAGCAACATACCTCAGAGAGCTGTTGTATGGATGACTAATTCCAGCTAAGCACTTAAGCAAGGTAGCACAGATACTGGCTGCCTACTATTTCTTCTCCCTCCTAGATTATTTTCAACAGAGCCATTTGCATCTTGTTAAATTCTAGGGAAAATATACTAAATTAGGGTATATTGTCTGGAAAAAGCATTAAAGTGACCTGATCACTTTTTCTGTCTGTTGCTTGACAGCCAGAACACTACAACAACTGATTTGGGACTGTGTCTGAGTCAATCAGTTTGTAGAGAAAAAAAAAAAACTAAACCAAAAACAGGTTATTGAAGCATTTAGAACTTTCTTTTCACTGAGCCAAGTGCATCATAAAAAGAAAAAAAAATCTAATATCTACAGCAAAATAAAACAAAAATTGGCTGTATATAAGCATCGTTATATCAACCTCTCAAAATCACCATAGTCTTGTGCCAGGTTCTGTTAAGCTTTTCTGATCTCCAACAGACTCTCATATTTTCACTGTTAAATGGAAACAAATTAAATCAAGGGATTTCACATAATAAAGCAGCTACAGGTCATTTTACAGCATAGATGTTTTCCATAATTTTGATTCTAGTTTTGAAAAGGAGAGTGTAAAAAGGAAAGAGGACACTTCAGATTTTCCTGATTATCCCATTCATTTTCTTTATACTTGAGTTCTAAATTAGGCAGCTGTTCATACCTCTAATCATAACAATAAATCTATTCTTCAAACAAACCATTCATGAAGTATTGCAAGATCCTCTAAAAAAACAAGTTTTCTTGGGCATTTTGTATTTTTTAAACCATGAATTATACATCAAAGTCAAAAAAGAAAGGTTAACAAAATCAATTTATGCAGTCTTGATCAATTATTAACGTGAACCAAGGCATATCAAAGATTCTTTTCTTTTTTTCTCCTCACTATATACTCTGATTCCACTTATCACTCATGGCACAACTCATTTTTGCACTGTATTTTGCTTTTGACTTTTTTTGGTACACACTATATAATGCTTCCTGAAATGATAGCTAAGATAAAAGCCTATGAAATCTTCCATTTTTTTTTCATCTTTCTTTTTTTTCTTATTCTGAAAAGAAACAAAATTGTATTGTCTTTGAAATCAAGAGGTTAAAAACAGTCGGCCTCCATAGTACTTTTAAGTATGTAGACATGTGCAGAAATTTTAAACACATACCATGTCCTCTCAAAAAATCACAAGCTTTCTATATTGTAGCCACAGAAGAGATGTTTCAGCAGATATTTTTCATAGCTGATCTTGTGTAACAACTATCATGCACATAACATTTATCAGTTACTATTTGCTGCACAATCAAGCGCTCTGTTGCAGTCAAAACTATCAAAAATTCCTTTAAAAATAAGAAAAACATCAGAACTCCATGCTCTGGTGTTTCCCTTGCTCTCCTGTTGTTTTTGTTAATTAATCTCATTTAATGTGCATCTGTAGGAAAAAAAAACAAAACAGATACAATCAAAATAACATTTGATCTGTATCTAAACCAGCCAGAATTAAAAACATCAGGCACAGAAAGAATTAATGAAATGCTACATTTTCTTTGCATAATTAACATGAAATAATTACTTGTGATCTCCTTGATCTAGACAAATATTCACCAGCACCCTTTGGTACAACGAAACTTGAAGCAAATCCTGAAAACTAGGTTTAGACATTCGTTATCATAAATGTTCTTAAGAGTTCTTCACAAATTTTCTGTTACTGCCTAGCTGGGTTTTGTGGGTTTTTTTTGTTTTGTTTGTTTGGTTTGGGTTTGGTTTTTGTTTGTTTTTTAAAATGGCTTCTGTTCTTTTTCTGGTCTATCCTTAATTCAGTGGAGGTGATACTGCACAGAAAGCCACAGAGAACCATTAAGTGGAATTTCATTTGGTCAAACTTTTGGTGTCACCTCCAACAGAGGCACCACCCTTACCATCTCAATGTGGCTTCCTAATTGCCATAATCTTCCTAAGCAAATTCAGGCAACTTAGAGAAACCCTTCACTGTTTCTTGGGGAGATGAATACTGACCAGGACACTCAAATTAAGAAAAACATTTACTTGTGCTATTTCTAGAGACATACAGCAATGTGTTGTTCTATTCTCTCAGTTTATAAAAAAGTTTAAGATTTTTATCCTGTAAGGATAAAAAAATCTTACAGGATAAAAGTCCTGTAAGACAGTTGGGCTCAAGGGCTCTTTGTCAGTGGTTTTAAGTTTTGCTCTAGCTCCCAGAGCTGAGAGCTATCTCCACTTTGGTGAACAAGGATACCGCTCTGACACATGTAAGTATGGTCTGGGTGTGGCCTGGCAAGCAATGTGTTCAGTTTTGGGCTCTGCTCTGCAAAAACATGTGGACAGGCTGGAGAGGGTCCAGAGAAGGGTCACAAAGATGATCAAGGGACTGGGAAGCTGCCACATGAGGAAAGGTTGAGAGAACTGGGTTTGCTTAGCCTTGAGAAGAGAAGGCTTAGAGATGATCCTATCACTGTGTTCCAGCAGATTAAGACTCCTTTTCACAAGCAGTGACATGGAAAAGATAAGGGGTAATGGGTAACTAATGGGTAAGTTACTCCTTAGGACTCCCATTGGACATAAAAGTATAATTTTTCCATGACAAGACCATTCAGCCATTGGAATATTCTCCCAAAGGAAGTGGCGGGTTCCCCAAGGTTGGACACCTTTAAGATTCAGCTGGACGGGGTGCTGTCTTGTCTAGGCCATCTTTTCTAGACTGTGCTAAAAAGATTAGACCAGATGATACTTGAGGCCTCTTCCAAACTGGTATTCTATGGTTCTATGATTTACTACCTTAGTCATTTTTTTCTTTCCTTTTCTTTTTAAATCCATCAAGATTCTATTTCCATAGGAATGTTTCAGTCTTACTGTTACCTAAAACAAGAATACATTCTTTTCATCCCTTTTTCCCCCCAAAAGCACATAGCCACCTTCTGAAGCAAGCTTCAATAATTTATTCTCTAAGTAATAGATGAGGTACACCTCACCCTTGTTCAAAGGCAGAGGAACCAGCTCTCCCCAGAAGCTGGAGAGAGGTGCTGTTCGCACCATCTTCTGAGTGTCACATGTACGATATAAGGTACACTGTTCACTTCCTAGTGTTCATAAAACAGTAGCTTATAAGCATGCAACTTTTGTTAATTAGGGCATGTGCCTACCTTTATATTTCAGGCTCTAATATTGCCACTTTGAATATTCTATATATTGGATCATCCCACACCCATTTCAGATGTCTCTGTGATGGCTGCCCAAAAGTATTGTATGTATTTGATAGCGATAAATGTGCTACACATAGCAAGTATCAGTATATTTGTCTGCAATACACCTTTCACAGCAAGGTATCCTTTCAGCACTCCCCATCACCATATGATGCATCTTAGCATTTTTGCTTACATCCAAGTTAACAAGTTTGACTCACAATTTTAATGAATCACTCCTATGTAGTAAATTTTACACTAGGCATTTGTTTATACTTCGAACTTAGTTCCTGTACTTTTTACATAATCTAGCATTTTCATGAGCACACTAACTTTTTTTAGCTTTCCAGAGATATAGTTTGCGGATGGAATTCACATTCACACCAGCCTGTTTCAGCAGCAATGTCTCTGGAAGTATCAATTCCATTCCTTTCTCAAAGGTATCCACAAACACTGGAAAGTGACAACTCAATTACATTTAAAAAGTGTCATTTCAATAATATAAAAAAAGCATTTGAAAAGCCTCATTAGCAAGCAAGATAGAATATATTCAAAAATCACCAAAAATATATTAGAATATTTGCCTATTGATGAACACAGTTTTTGCTAATGTATAAAGAATACTTAAAGCAACATCCATGTATGCTTGGAAATAATGTTCAACTTGATTTTCTAGGACTTGAGATTTCAGCATTTGTATTGTCTGCTGACTTCATCACATCTGAAAACACCATCCTTTCCTACAACCACTCTTAAGAATAGGGACTTCGTTTCCTGGCAATCTAGGTGAATCCTTCTAGGAAAGACCACGTGCGGCTAATTTGTTAGACGTGGGTTTTGAGTATTTTTTTTTTTATTCTTTTAAGCAGCCCTGAAAACATCTGTTCTCCCTCATTTATTCACAGTAGTTCATTAAAGAACAAAAGCAAATTAGTGGGATATATAGGTCATATGGTTTATAAAGCAGCATCAATTAAACATGTTACAATATTATTCCCTCCCTTGTGAGACAAAAAGAATCAGTATTAGCTAAGTTTTGTGTTTTCTAGATTAATACAGTATGTTTTCACCTTGAATAATGCATGACTGCGTGGATTAAAACAAAAGTACAGGCATGCTTTTTGTGTCATATTATCCATTTGGTGTTTTGTAAGGAAATCCCATTATGCTTCATCCATCAAAATCCAGAATTAATTATAAATCCACAGATATTTAAAACACTTCTGCATTTACATAACTTTCAAAGGAGACAGCACAGTGCTTATTTGTGCTACTATATTAATAGTTATAGGATTTGTACCACATTTCACATATTAAAAATGCACTAAGAAATTAATTTCTAAGTAATTAGGTGTTTCTTCTCTCTGCTTCATGAAATCATTTAGAATCATAAAATCATTTAGGTTGGAAAAGACCTCTAGGGTCATCAAGTTCAACCTTCATCCAACATCTCCCTAACCCCTAAGAGTATGTCTTAAAGCATCACATCTACCCATTTTTTTAACGCTTCCAGAGATGGTGACTCCACCATTTCCCTGGGCAGCCTGTTCTAATGGCTAACTGCTCTTTCAGTAAATAATTTCTTCCTAATATCCAATGTAAACCTCCCCTGGTGCAACTTAAGGCCATCACCTTTTGTCCTGTCATTAGTTACTTGGGAGAAGAGACCAACACCAGCCTCACTACAACCTCCTGTTAGGCAGTTGTAGAGAACAACGAGGTCTCCCCTCAGCCTCCTCTTTTCTAGACTAAACAACTTCAGTTCCCTCAGGTGCTCCTCATACAATGTATTCTCCTGTCCCTCCACCAGCTTCACTGCCCTTCTCTGGACCCGCTCCAGCACCTCAATGTCCTTCTTGTACTGTGGTGACCAAAACTGGATACAGCACTCAAGGTGTGGTCTCATGAGCACCGAGTAACAAGGGCACAGTCACCTCCCTACTCCTGCTGGTCACACCATTTCTGATACAGGCCAGGATGCTGTTGGCCTTCTTGGCCACCTGGGCACACTGCTGGCTCATGTTCAGCCGGCTGTCCACCAGTACCCCCAGATCCTTTTCCACCAGGCAGCTTTCCAGCCACACTTCCCCAAGCCTGTAACGTCGCCAGGGGTTGTTATGACCGAAGTGCATGACCTGGCACTTGGCTTTGTTAAACCTCATACAATTGACCTCAGCCCATTGCTCCAGCCTGTCCAGATCCCTTTGAAGAGCCTTCCTACCCTCAAGCTTAATTTTGTGTCATCTCCAAATTTACTGAGGAAGCACTCAATCCCCTCATCCCAGTCATCGACAAAGGTATAAACAAGACCTAATCCAGAACTGAGCCCTGGTGGACCCCACTTGTGACCGGCCACCAACTGGATTTTAACTCCATTTACCACAACCCTCTGGCCTTAGCCATCCAGCCAGTTTTTAACCCAGAGAAGACTATACCAGCTTCTACAGCAGAATGCTGTGGGAGATGGTGTCAAATGCCTTACTGAAGTCCAGGTAGACAACATCCACCACCTTGCCCTCATCCATTAGGCAGGTCACCTGATCATAGAAGGAGATCAGGTTAGTCAAAGAGGACCTGCCCTTTGTGAACCTATGCTGGCTAGGCCTTATCCCCCCGGTTATGCTGCACTTGCGATGTGAACGCATCCAAGATGAACCTCTCCATAATCTTCCCCAGTACCAAGGTCAGGCTGACAGGCTTGTAGTTCCCCAGATCCTTCTTCCTGTCCTTCTTATAGATGGGCGTCACACATTGGCAAGTTCCCAGTCATCCGGGACCTCCCCCATTAACCAGGATCGCTGATAAATTATGGAGAGCAGGTTGGCAAGTTCTTCCGCCAGCTCTCTCAGCACTCTCAAGTGGATCTCATCCAGCCCCATAGACTTGTGCGTGTCCAATCGGTGTAGTAGGTCATTAACTACCACTTCCTGGATTATGAGGGGATTTTTCTGGTCTCCATCCCTGTCTTCAAGCTCAGGGGGCTGAATACCCTGAGGATAACTGGTCTGGCTATTAAAGACCAGAATCTGAATGGTTGACCATTCATGTATAGTTTGGCTTTCAGAAGAGCTTTTGATTCTTCCTGAAGTAGTGGAAAGTATCATATTCTGGGACAGAAATATGTTTTGGGGCATTGGCATATGGTCTGTGGCCCTGATGTACATGTGCACATTGACAAAGCAGATTGTGAAAAATAAGCTTTGTGAATCCTCCCACATTAAAAATTTTCAGTATGATAGCATCCAATTCTTAGCCATGGGAGGGACCAGACTACAAGACCTTGGAACCAGAAGGTTCCTTTAAGACCCAGAAGGATTCATAGGCCATCTGTATTTCAAGGACAGGTCTCCCAGAAAAGCACTAACTGACATGGAAAGGCATAAAGAAATGATGCACATGAGAAAATACTGCAAATTTAGAATTTGAACAGAGCTTCTAAAGTCTTGCAACTTTAAAGAAATGTCATGTCAATCCTTATACATGAGCAAAAGTAATATTTTTTCATTCATCCATAAGCACACGGGAGTATGCTTTTCTACCTTAAGGAATACTGTGAGAAATGTTGCCATCAACCATTCACTACCCTATTTTAAAATTTTGATTAAAAAATTATATTTTAAATAAAATGCACATTTAACAGAAGGGCTCTGATGTTGAACTATTCTGTTCACAAGCTCATAAATATTAGTTTTTATTAGGTAGGCTTATACTTACATAAGCATGGTTTGAATCCTTTGTCCTACAGATTTCATCAACCTCTGGTATGCTGGCTACAAATCTAAAGCCTGCTTACATATACAGAAATGGCTTTATGTCATTTTATTCATGCTCAAGTGCTTTGGTCCATCCAGCTTCCACTGACTCATGCAGCCCCCTTTGGAGGGGGTACACCCGCAGAGGCATTTGCAACCCGCTCTTCCTGCTGCAGGAGCAAAGGGGCAGCAGATGCTGCCACCCCAGAAAAGCTCCATAGGGTCTCCTGCAAGACATGGGGCTCTCCCAGAGTGTTTGTTTCTATAGATTTGGAAGGATGAAGACAATTCTCACCCCATTGTGTTGCACCTGTGTTTTTTGAGAGTAACAAAGGACCACCCACCCCACATCCCCCTCCCACGTGCGGGCTGGCATCACAGGATGAAGACACCACACGGATGAGCCTGGACTTCTGTCTGGGCTCCATCACAATGACAGTGAGTTGCAGCAGCAGCAGCTGTGTGCTACCACCATGGCTGCTCTGCTGGCCTGTGCACTCTGTGGTGTAATTCAGATCAAATAGATGTCTGCTCCAGGAAGCTCTGTATTGCATATAACCCAGAATAACCAAGAAACATTAGAGGATAATGTTCTGTAGCTCCTGATGAGATATTCAGAGGTACATAGTAAATGTTAGTAAATTTTCCAGGCTGCCTGTTTTTGTTGTTTTGTTTCTTATTTGTTTAGGTTGGTTTTTTTTTTTTTCCCCTCAAATTTTGAACATACTTTCAAGGTTCTCAAAGCTTCATTTCCATTACTGAATAGCAGGTTCAAGTTATCTTACTGGCTTTAGCAAGGTATCCACAGCCTGGCACATGCTTACCTACCCCAAAATGAGATGCGCGTTCAGTCATGCACTTCATAAGACATATTTTATGCTTCCACGTAATTTGTACAACTTATCAAGGTTACTGTCAGAGACAACAGAAAACCTATTCAACTAAATATAATTCATTTTCCCTTTATTCTGAGAAGGAAAAATACCAAGAAGAATATGAAAAAGTGATAAGCATGTGTTACTGATCTTAAATATTAAAGGAATTTATTCAAGGACTTTGAAATGTCATGGACATCAGGCTGTGAAATTATTTTGATACTATATACAGTAAAATATAAGGATGCATTAGTACCAAGCTGTATGACATTTCCCGAGCAATTACTTCCCCATATTCTATGTCAATGGGGTAACTTTTCAGAAAATATAATTTACAGGTTTGTTTCTTTTGTGTATTTTTAAATGACAATGCTATTAATAGCTTTATCTCCCCAGCTCCATAATGGTCAAATACACTACACATCTTGATTAAATACATGCTTTCTTAACAAGAATAAGTTTTTATGTGTTTCCCAGTTTGTTTCTCAAAATTTTCATTCACTAATAAGAAAACCAAAATACAAGTAGAAGGCCATTTCTAAACACATACTGGACAATAGAGAAAAAGTGGAAAACACAAACCGAAGATTTTTCTGAGGAAAAATGCTTTCACTGATTGCAGTAATGCTGTTTCAGAATATGCAGCAATGAACAGTTTAAAAAAACGATCAGAAAGATCTAATTTCACTTGCAGGATCTGCCTTAGTAAGGTGTAAAGGTGGGGCAGGCAGACTTTGAACCAATAGTTCTTTAAATAGACACAGTACAAATACTAACTGTGCCACAGCTGCACAGCCCATTAATGCCCATCCCTGTAGAAGCACCCCTTGACCCAGGGGGCTGCCCTGCAAGGCTTCAAGCTCCTGAGGTGTAAGCCACCCCCACAGCATCCAGCCTTGCACAGCCATCAATCCCCAAATCCCTCCTCGGCTGCCCATGGCCCAGCCCACCCCAGTTAGCCCGTTATCTCCTTAGAGGACCTATAGTGGTGACCATGCATAGCTCTGACCATCCTGAACACTGAGACATCTCTGTGCATCATCTGCATCTTCTGGTTCCCAGGCTGCTGGCATTTTTCAGCCCATGGCTTTGTTACGCTTGAGCTCCTACAAGGTGTTTCCTCAATGCCTTGCTCTCCTATTTATGGATTTAATTGAGTAATACAGGAAAAAACTTAAGACTTATGATAACCTATTTGCAAATAGCATACACATGCTTTTATTGTGCAGTTGTATAATTTATTATGGAAGTGATTAATATATTCAATATGCATTTCCTCCTAATGACTACTTAGTAATTGATTCATAACACTATCATGGTATTTTCCTGCAAAACAGGAGAGGAACAGCAGGGAAATTGACGGAGCCCTGTAACATGTCATCAGTTAGAACTGCTTTGCCTTCCACTTAGGCAATAAGCAAACGCAATATTGTATAATAAGTCATGCCCACCATGTTGCTAGGCACTATACTAATGACTATGCCTAACATACATGTAAGTTATTACACCCTAACTCAGATCCTGCAGTGCCTTATTACAATTTCCCATTTTTAAGTACAAGTGGAAAAACAAATTAAAGGAAATTCTTTACACAAAAACATGGACTTTGTTAAAAAAAAACCTTGAAGCAGCAAAAAACCCCTAAAGTGCTACTACTTTTTATAATTTATGTAAAATACTAGCAGCATTTAATAGCAGCTCTCAGGCTGGGACCCCACTGTCCTAACCACAACCAATGTGTATAAGCCCTTACAAGCTCTACCCCAACATTTTCATCCAGAAGATGATCTTTAGGTAAAAAGAATCCCCTACACATTTGCAGCGAACACAAGAATAGCAAATAATATAAGGATAGGTTTTAGTTGCTCAGATGGAGCCATTACCTTCTTTTGCTTCACCTGCCCGGATTTCACTGAAAGAATAGTTAGAGAGGTGGGAAACAGCAGTCAAGATCTGACTGATACTTTTTCAGCTGAGAACAGCCTGTTCTACCCTTCAGTACTTAATATGGCAGCTTGTTACTGAAAGCATTCCCTCTGTCTTTAACTTTGATCTCCTCCACTGTCTAATGAAGTTCAGAGCAGGGTTTATTAATGTCTATAGCCACTGTCTAGAGCAGCAAGGCAACCATAGAGAGAGGGTTACCACCGAGGGAAGAGGCAGGGAATACCTCACTGTTCTGAGCAGAACAAAACCAAATCAATCTCCTGCTCCTCCCTCACCACACTCAATCACAGGTCAGGCACAAAAAAAATGATGTTTAGACAGAAAAAACCTACCTTGTCACTTTTATTAAAACAGAGTTTTGACGTCAAACAAAGGTATGTTAAATGCAATAGAAACTAGACCTGAGAGGAGAGGCACTTGGGAGATCAGTGAGTGAATGGAAGACTGAGAGTCATGTGCTGCATCCAAATGAGGAGCATCATGCATAATGCATCTGTTCACCTTCCATAAAAGCAGATAGAAATTGCTTTTAAAACTGCGAAGTTTTCCTTTTACATAACAGGTAAACCACTTGTTTCCGTTTATGACTAACAAGGTTTTCTGAAAGATGGAAAAACCAGTCAAATCCACAGATTTTGTGGAATAATCAATTCCTAAACATCATCACATGAAAGATGAAAAGGAAACTTGACCACCTCTTCCAGGTGGTATGTACAGATTATTTTGAAAATAATCTGAAGGAGTAGAAACAATGGGTATGTGTCCTCAAACTGATCATCTGATTTGCAGATTTATAGCACAGCTCTTCCCACAGGGAAAAGCATGACTTCACAGCACTGAGACAAAAAATCATCGATTTCAGACAGGCAAGACAACTTGGTTTGCAGGAGTTTTCTGTCTGTGCATGCAACTGCTTTCAAAAACAACTTAGAATGAGTTACTGATACATAGACTGCTATTGATTTATTGCAAAAAAACATTAAGACTACCCATTTCTTTGCATCTTAACTTCAAACTAGAATACAATTCAGTTAAATACATGCCCATATATGATTATCTTGCTGCAGTATGGAATCCCTTGAGAAAAAGAGAGAGAGAATGCAAGAGCAATGAAGTAAATTACTCCTATCAAGGAACAATAACAGCACAGTACACCTACTTGCTCAGGAAGCATCAAACAATGCAAACTGAAGTGAGGTTGTTTTCAATGATTTTGTTTCTCAAACATGTTATACATTTAAATACATGTGTTGTATTACCTGAGCTAAACTAAACTAACTAAAAATACAAAATCAGGTTCAAAGTGTTCTCAAAATCTCCAGGAAGTACAAATAACAGGAGTTATGGTGCAAATTCAACCAAATATTTATCAAGAAAAGATTATGAAATACTGAGTTGATTGATGGTTCAATACAATACATGACAATTAATAAGAAAACATTTTCAGTTCAAGTTCAGTAGCTTACTTTTCTGATAATAAAAAAAATATTTGCTTCTCTGTCAACAGAAAGACAGATGCATCATTACTGGAAGAGGTAAAGAAATTATTTTTTGGTCAAACATGCAGCAAAACACCAGGAACCCAATATTCTCCAGAATGGTTAGCTGCTGCAATAAAGCAAAAAATCAGCTTCCGAGGGGAGAAAGAAAAAAAAATAGAAGAATACTTATGCACAAACACAGAACAGCAGTCCTGAAGATGGAAAGCACATGAATGTTATCTGGTCATGATCAACAGATTTCCTTTACTAGAAGACCTCTAGGGAATGGCAAAAAGCTGAAATTGGCTGATGAAATGAAGTCATCTTCAGCAGGAGGCCTACATAAAGCATAGAACAGCCTTCATGCTATTGAAAATTATGTATGACTAATGATAACAATGAAAGATTTCCTCTGTGTGCTTTTTGCTATTCTGATGATAAATTTGTTTCCTACTTTGTATTAAACAATCTAATCTTTGCAGTAGATAGATGTCTCTAAATGTCATTCTTGTAGATAGTTATAAGTGCCTCTTCAACCTAAGATGGGCATCATAACCTGTCCTTAAGTGTTAAGCTCAGATACAGGCTCAAAATGTGTATATGCAATTCTAACCACCGAATATCTAACTTTCTATTATTGTCAAGTGTTTTTCATTTTAAGGTAGAGGCCTGTATTTTACAGTGTAGAATACACTCTTCATTTTAATTAAGTTCACCAGGAGTTAAGGGCTCCCCACGACTTTAAAGATGAAATGCATATTGCACAGGAAGTTAGCTACGCCTCCTTGCCTGGATGGCTCTACCAGCTTGCACAGCAGTCCCCGACATGTTAAAGCAGCTGCACAAACTCCTCCAGCACCATGTACTTCACACCTTGTAAGAGCCTCGCTGCTCACTTTCAAGAACACTTCTACATGTTTTCACTGGAATGTTTTTGCCACACAGCCTGGGCAAGCAGGAGGACAATCTGCATACATTCCCTGTCATCAAGATAATTTAACACACACACAAAAGAAATAAAAAAGAAGGGGGATACTGCTTGCTTTTCTCTACTGGATAGCTCTTGAAAATCACCACAAGACTTGTGTCCTTGTGTTGCTGATATTTTTTCCCTAGTCTCTTGCTATTTCTAAAACTGTGTACATATTTGCTGTAATAGCTTAGGAATAGACAGCCATCATTTTGGTTCTAACTTTCAACTGCTGATCAAGATTCTCCACAGTGGGGAGTTTTAGGCTTTTTGTTTGGGGTTTTTTTTTTTTTTCTTTTTTTTTTTTCTTTTTTTTCAGACAAAACACTCTGAAAATACACTCTTTGCACAGTAAGGATTTTTGGCTCTGAAGCCACAAAATTGGACATCAGGTTGTCAAAAGGTATAAAATAAACTTTACTGCAAACATGCCAGCTCACTGAGTAGGGAACTTGCCAGAAAACTGTTTCTTAATCATTTTGGAAGGATTCTCTGAAACGAAATATTCCTGGGCACTGAGTTCGCAGAAGGGAGAAAAGGAGCTCTAATCTCCCACACTAATTCATTAGGTAAATGAAGTTCAGGTTTTCTTGGGAAGGAAATAAAAAACCCTTTAGTACTGAAAACAAGATATACTCAGGATATATTTTTGAAACACTTCCAGCAGTATCATTTCAAGTGGTTAGGGCCATTGAAGCTAAATAAAAAGGCCCACAATACATGCATTTGTTCCTAACTTGGATTTAAAAGGTGAAATATTCAACATGTTTGTCAAAACAATTGGTGTCTTTTCTTACTCTTTTCTGTATGAATTAGCATGATCTCACTCTGAAAATAAAAGGAAATTCTGCAAAAAAAACAACCAATCAAGGAACTTGTAACCTAAAGCTTCTGATGCTGGAAAAATCTGGGGGAAACTTATTTTTTGTATCCCTCTAAATTTTCAAAAATTGGCAGAAAAATTAGAAGAAAGAAGTGTTTCTTCCAGAAAGGCATGTAACATCACACATTCGGTATTCTTCTTGCTACAAGAGAGTATTTGCATGAAAAGAAACCAGCATCTTTGTATCTGGTTAGGATAAAAACATTTAAAAAAATTTTTCCCTAATAAATATGCAGATCCTTTGGGCCAAAATTAGCTAGAAATTCAAGCTCTAAGTCAACAGACATTAAAATCACGTTCTCAAAACATACTTTTTATGGATAAATGAATTTTGAAGAAGAAAGGCTATAGTTTGAAATTATACTTCTTCCTGACATCCCATCTTGTCAGCTCCTCTTCCATTTCCGTAAATCATTAGAAACAATTATCAGGAAAATTGAGACTTTGTAACAATTCTCTTATTTTAAGTTTACTTATAAAATTCTTTTAATTACCTTACTGAGTAATAACCTTGAACAGGACCTCTGAATTTAGAATGTAGCAAGGTCAAAATATTCTAGAAGTCTAAAATTCTGTAAACAAAAACCCCATATTGTATTTCTCATTGTTTCCATTCATTTGTAATTTTACTCCTGAATTTTATGCCAAGGCATTTTACTATCTTAAATTCCAACACTGTTAATAAAATATTTTTTTCAGAACCTTAGAAACAAAAACTCATCATGACCCAGCCAAATTAATTGACTTTTGTAACACATCAAAAATGGCAACATATATAAAGAAAAGCACCAGAGTGTCCTTATTTTACGTCAATGAATACCAAGTAAGACAAAAAACAAAAATGAAAATTGGCAACAGTTAAGGCCTGGCATTTTAAAAAATGCATGTGATAACTCCACTGTAGTATGAAAAAATCTTACTTCTGCAGTCAACTGAAAATAAGTTAAGGAAGACAGAAATAGCAATTTAATGAGAAGAAATTATATATGAAGAATGAAATAGTCACAGCTACTGTATAACAAAATCATATGGCTTTTTTCTGATAACAAACTGGTTCAGACACCAGCCCCCTGACCAGGTACTATGATACTTCCCAACTTCAAGGCTGGATTTCACACAGGGCACTGGTTCTAAAGTCCCAGCTATGGACTACATAAGCCTGCACTTAGACTGCCTATGACAAGAATATACACAGGCTGAATAAGAGAAGTATAGGAGGATTCTTCTATTCCTGACATTTGAAAATAATGATGTTCCTCATACTTGAGAAGGAGAAGTGCTACTCTCCAGTTTTGATCAATAAATGCGGAACCTCCCACCTGCAACTTGATATGCTGAACGCATTTGTGTAAGAAGAAAATCTTGGTGGTGTACAAGATTTGAAAAAAGACGACACTACCTGTCCTACAGAATTTTTATGACTACATGTACAGCATATAGGAGAGATGCAAGCAAAAATTAGGACAAGGTGGAAGCATACTAAGCATTAGTACTAAAGGTGACCACTAGTCTGAACACGCCTCCAACATATTTTCTGTAAGCATCATTATAAAGTCTCTTTGGGGGCAAAGGGAATGATGAAATCAGCAATTACAGTAATATTTAAGGGCTCTCTTCTACAGGAGGAATAAATGGAAGGTTCTGCCATTTGGTGTTCCCAGTGAGATGCTGACAGATGCAAATAGGGTGATATAAAGGGTGAGGTAGATCTGAAAGAGGTCTTCCAGGAAATACAGGAGTACGTTGTCCAGCTTAGAGAAAGAAAGGGAGTAATCCAGTTGTCAGAAACAAAGATATTATCAGTGACAAGATTAAAAGATACACGCTGACATATTATATATTATAGAACCAAGTTTTGGTTTTGATTATCTGGGGGGTTGTCGGTTTGTTATTTTTTGTTGGTTTTGTTTGTTAGTTTTAGTTTTGTTTGTTCTTTTCAGTTTTGTTTGTTTTTTGTTGTTTTTTCATTAACACATTGCTAAATATTTACTTTGAGAGGCCCTTTGATGTAAAGATCAATATATATGAGAACCTGAGAATGCAATCATAGGAAGACAGATAATTAGTAATTGAGGAAAATCTAAAAAGCATTTATAACAGAGGGAAGTAAAAAGCAGGTTTTATAGCAGAACAGTGGATTTCAATTTTGTGAAAGCCCTGATCTTAAAAATGTCTTCTCAGAAGTACATGTTTGCAAATATCCAGAGCTTTCTGCTTGGTACATGCTTTTTCCTCAAACTATAAGCAATGAGCTTTAAAAAGTGATGCTAATCTTTCTGTATGTCATCTTATTCCTACTGACAGGTGGAAACAGCAACCTGCAACGCTTCCTAGAATGGACAAAGCATGAAGTGTTCAATGTTAAAAAAAGCAACAAAGTCACAGCACCTTAAAGCCAACTGAAAAAATTAAGAAAAAAAATCCCTAAAAATTTAGGATTGACATGGAAATAAAAGGAGTAAAAAAAACAACCCTCATCGTTCCACATGCCCCTTTCAAAAATGTTTATTGTTAAAAGATGCATTAAATCATCACCAGTTTTCAAAATATTACAGTTCTCTGTTCTTCTGCCTAAATACTAAAAAAAATACTGCTATACAATACAGTCTATGCTGAAGCCAGCTACTTCCATGGCATCAAAAGACGTTCCCTTTCCCAATTTGACAGCTGCTGCTAAGCTAACCCTGTGCTTCTGTGGATCCTCAGTTATATGCTGTAATCTCAAACTTGACATTTTTCCTTATGAATTAAGCAGCTGGAAAATCAATTTATCAATCAACAATTAAACCCCTGTTACTTCACATATATATTTTAAACAGTTACTTAAGAGGTGAACAAAAAATGTGTTACTGCTAAACATTTCCCTGGATAGTTTATACTTCAAAGTACACGGCACATTATAAGGAATGTTTAATCTGCTTACAGTTCTTCAGATTCAGAAATCTTGCCTGTGTTGCAAATAGCTGCATGGAGATTTCTGACTCCTCTTTACTTAGGCTACAAGTATGATGACCTGAAAGCTACCAAGCACTGCTGCCCTGAGCCAGGTGAATTCCCAGCCACCTGCAATGCCTGCAATTAACTCTAGTGACATGAACAAAGGTGATTTTAATTGCCATGTAGAAAGTGAATATGGGACTAAATGCCTGGGTAACACATAAAACAAGCTACTTCAGACTTCAAACAGTGTTAATATGTTCTTCTGTTAGAAACACACAGTGCAATAAATACAATGCACTACTCAAAAGGTGCAGAGGGCTAAATTAAAAGCACGGGCTTAAACTCAAGACAAATCTGATCAAGGTTACAAACACTGCACAGGGATTGGAGACCAGAAAAGTAAGAAAAAGCATCAGAGATCTGACAAAACTGGGAAAAAGCCAATTTGAGATCCTTACTGGCTGCAATAAATCTTATTCTAATAGACTCGTTTCATAAAATTCATGGTGATTTAATCCATTCTCCACACTGTCTCATTCTGCCTATGCTATGATGTGGTGATTTACACTACACTTTCAACTGCAAGTAGGGAAACCTGTGAAAATCTTGTCCATCCCAATATAACCCAAATGAACATCTTCTCCACTGTTACTGAGGAACTACTAAGGAAAAATGCCCAAGGCAGTGTCACAGCGCCTTTCTAATACATCTGACATTTTGGTAATTCAACATGATAAAGAACAATAATTAGCTTGTAAGCAAGTTCCATACTATTCACATCTCTCTGGCTAATAGAACAATGCTCTCCTGTCAGCAACAGTTTCTGTCCAGGAGCCTCATCTACATATTTGTCAGATTTCACCTGAAGATATTTCCATAGAGATTGATTTACTTATTTCTAAAGCAGTATCTTCTATCACAACATTATGTGCAACTGCAGGGTAACACAAAGTCTGGAAAGCTTAATACAATCACAATACATCCTTTGCTGAACACATCAGTCTTGAAAACTTGGATGAATCAATATTGAGGAGGCAACCCAAAAGCTTTGACTGTAAGGAAAACAGACCACTAACTGGATACTGTTTTAACACAGAAGTCAGTCTTTCATTATTTAAGATATTTTAATCAGCAACCCTCTTTGAAAAAGTTTGATAGGTTTGGTTAGTATCGGTTAGTATGTAACATACAGGTGGAAGATTAAAGACATTAGTTTACTAAGCAAAACTAAGCTATGGGCAAGAAGAGAGAAGACCATGTCACTCAAAGGATATCCCTGGTAAATTCTGAGATACAGCATGAACACAACGCATTTCAGACACACGGATGAAGATACTTTATGGAACATGATGATGTATATACAACCATATATCTCATAATTCTCAATACTTTGATCCACTTAGGACTATGTACAGAAAAAGAAGAGATTAGTCTGAAGTGTACTTACAGATAAAACCCCCGGATTCTGTCCACAATTTCATTCCAATTTCATTGCACACACTAAGAAAACAACCTTTCTCTCTTTCTGTGCTTCAGCTAGACTGCTGGCAACAAACTATACAAACAGCCGCCTACCTCTCAAGGAGATTGCAGGGAAACAACTATTTATCAGTATTTGGGGGGTATTTGAGACCCTGTAATAATAGATACCGCAGAGGATCAAAACATTAATAATCATTCCAAATGACTTCAGAAAATATGCCACTTAGTATTAATATAATTTGCAGCTTTGTGCAGAAAGATAATACCTTCCAAAAATTTCACGGAGTAGGATCTGTGGAATTTTTGCAATTATGAGCTGAAACTGCTCAACAAGTTACCCTGTTATTTACTGATCGCTCACACTGATGTATACAAAGAATTGGTCAGCAGTTTCCACATATATTCTGGCCAGTAGCAGACTCAATATTAAATAACAAAAGCAAAATAAGGAATTCAAGACCCCTGAAATCCATGATCACCATTATTTATGTTCACTAGCCATATTCTGTGAAGTGCTGTAGGCAGGTGGTTACATCTTAGATGTTTTAACCACAATAAAATAAACAATTTTTGCCAAACTGGCAAAGCAGTGATGTGCTACACAGCTGGCAAGGGAAGTCTAATAAAAAATAATAAAAATAAAATTTAAAAACCCAGCAGCACAAGTACTCAACTACATCCACATATTATACCCAGTTATTACCTAGAGAGGTAAAACAGGCTAAGTGACACAAGCACTTACAGCATTCCTAGACAGCAGTTCCTTTGCTCTGCAATTAATAACTGATATTTATGATGAGTATCCCATTGTTCTGCCCATCCTTACATTAACAACGCCATACAACAGGTCCTAGAACGATGGCTGGGAACATTTTTGGTTTTGCTTATGTGTCTCCTGCACAAGGAAACTAGCCTTGCCGCAGCCTGTCCCTGATGGTATGCTCCAGGACTGGAAGAAGTAGTAGCACCAGAGGAACAGGTATCTGCCATTAGACTAGTCCTATGTCGGTGCCACCTGTGTTTAATGGGCAACTAGAAGAGTAACTGCTGCCCTATTTCATTTCTACTGACTTTAGCAAATTTTCAAAAAGGATTAAATTTAGACTCATTCTACATCTGCATTTTAAGCCTTAAGTACTTAGCCAGAAAACATGACAAATCACCCTTGCCCCAACTGTTGATGTGACACCACAAGCTTGGGGATGTTTTACTGGAGATCAAATCCACAGATCTTCATTTTATGCCCAAGTTGTGATGTACTTTAAAACACGCATTTTTCAAAATCTCTCTAGAGACAACGTCAAACCATTAGGGTGGGAAAGAGGGGACAGGTTATGAGGAGACCAGCACAGCCACATTATATGAATTAAATTGCAGGTTATTGCATTCCCTAAATTACGTGAAGTGGCTGGGGAATGAAGTAACCTGCAGCACTATCCACTCAAACACCTGCTCCCTTGCCTTTGGAGTTTCCATTGGTTCCAAGGCTTGCTGCACAGTGTATATAACATGTTCTAAGTAAATATTAGGACACTTTGATGAAAGGAAAATAAATCTCTCACATATGGTGTAGTTAGAAGCATGGCTACTCACAAGATTTTAGGTTGGACAAGGTATAATAAAATGAGTAATAGAGCCTAACAAGGGTAAAGAAGTTATTAGCAAAGCAGGGAAGAAGGAAGGAGGAAGGAGAATGATGGGGAAGTCAGGACAGATTATTTCTGTAGACAAACTTGGAATTTAGAAAATTTAAGTCCAGGTGAGGCCATAAATTTCAAATAGACCAGAAATAAGCAGAAGAGGCTGGAATGCTTTCTCCTGCTGATGGAAGCCTTTTTGTGCAGGGGTCCATTTTGGGGAGCTGTGGACAAGGCAGACCATGTCCCATAAGACTGGCATCACTGGCTGCAAGGGGGTTACTTCAGCACAGCATGGTTTGACCATGCCAGAAATGCACATGTTGCCTGTGTGCAATTGCATGGAGCACCCTCCCCAAGCCCTGCACTGCTGCTTCTGCTACAAGGGCAGGAGCTGCAAAAGGGATGAGTCACTTATGCAAGGCACACAATATACATCACATGCTGCTGCATGTGGCAGGATTGTGAGTAGATATGATAATGTAGTTATTTCAAGCTACCACCAACCTGGGTTGATTTAGAAGCAATAACTCAGAGGTTAAAAAAATAAAATACAACACAATTTATGACTAGTCTCTTAAATGACAACAGCTAGACAACAATACAGGCACAAAAAAATAAATTCATTATTAGAATTTAAATTCCATTTACTTCTATTAAGCTCAGTACCTTAAAAATATATATATACACACACACACACACACACAAAGTGCTTTTGGGATTCAGGTCTCCAAAATGTTTTGCCCTTTTAGCACCCCAGTTCAGCAACATGGCTGCTCAAAGTTTTTGGGGTTTTGTTGTTGTTTGGTTGGTTTTTGATTGTGGTTGTTTTTTTGTTGTTTTGTTTGTTTGTTTTTCTTCCCTCCCAGTTCTTCTCTTTACATGTCTCTACTAAAAAAATATTGCTACTACTTTTTACCAATATGCAAAAATGTTCTTTTTTAACTGTTAGGCTTACAGTTGGACTCAATCTTTAATGTTTTTTTCCTACCTAATTTATTCTATTATTAGATTCTTTAAATACTTTGCTGAATCATGACAGAGTACCCTCAAATGAGGAAACTACGCCTTAAACATGACGACTTTTTCCATGAAACAAAGACATCAAAGTTCACTATGCAAATCATTATCCAGATATCAGTAGTATT
>JAVFHW010071297.1:0-14906 GCA_032159205.1 Eurystomus glaucurus suahelicus
CTCTACTTCCCATCAGCAGGCGATGTTTTGGCCACTTCCTGGGAAGCAGGGCTCCAAGACGCGTAGCAGTTGCTCTGGAGGACAACAGCACGGCCCCCCCCTCCTCCTCCTTCTCCCTAGCTTTATAGCTGAGCTGACGTCATATGGTATGGAATATCCCTTTGGTCAGTTTGGGTCAGCTGTCCTGGTTGTGTCCCCTCCCAAGATCTTGCCCACCCCATCCCACTGGAGGGGTGAATGCTGGGATCCTTGCTCAGCAGTAGTCACAACACAGGTACGTTATCAGTACCCTTCTAGCTCCCAGCACAAAACACTGCTGCTATGTGGAAAACCAGCTCAGCCAGACCCACTACAGTTTTCCAAGGACAAAAAATTTTACCACCACTCTGGGCCTAAATTACAAATTTTTCTGATTGTTACAGTTAATCAGAATTTCATCTGCATCTATTGTTTCCTGCCCTTTTGTGCATACCTGTGAGAAAAGTCTGGCTCCGTCTTTCTCTTAACATCCCTTCATGTTCTGGAAGGCAACAGCAAATTGTTTCCTCTCCCTCTTTCATCTGCAGGCTAAACAAACTAGTATCCCTCAATCTCTCCTTGTGTATCCCATGCTCCAGGCCTTCTAAGTGTCTCTCTTACAGACTCTTTCCAATTAGTTGGCACTGCTCTGGCCTGAGGGTCCCAAATATGGGCATACATGGGCACTGGAACTTTCCAGGGAGGATAAACACTCTCCTTGACCTGCTTTTGCTGACGCCATGTTTCACATCTGGAGGCGTATACTCCTACCATATTCAGCTTGTGGTTTGAACTCCACCACTACCCCAGATCCTTTCCTGCAGAGCTAGTAAGCCTTCCTCTGCAGCTAAAATTACGCCACTGTGAAATATGAATATGTACAGATTTAGAATTTGTTCCCTTTACTCTGGGTAAGTGTGTATAATAAATCACTAGGACATGTTCACTAAATCTTATTAGGAAACCTAGGTGAACAGTTTGCACAAATGAAAAGGAGTAACATCTGTCTCTAGCTCTGATATAAAAACATAAAAGCTTAACAGAACAGAGGTACATTCAAAGTACTGAAAATGAATGCCTTGTAAATTTGAGAAATTTCTTAAATGCAGGTGTATATTAAGCACGTATTTAACCATTCTCTACTTAGTGCCTAATCACACCAGGCATAGGATCTGATCTTTTTTCCTAGTCACTTAGATAGGTTAAGAAGGCAAAGATAATATTTTAGTTTCCTAACATCAGATGAAATTAGTTTGTGACAGAATTTCTATCAATTTGAATGAAAATTGTATGTTTAATTCAGAAAACTTCATTCGAGTGTATAATACATAGGAAGTTTAGGGTACTTTTACTAATTTACTAAATACCAATTTACTAAAATCTTACATTTCTGCTAAAAATCCAATATGATGGATGAAAGATGATGAGTTTCAAGATGAAACTCATCTTGATGATGAAAGAGTTTCAAGACATGTTCCATGGTAGAATTTTTTAATAATTGAATAGGGTAAAATAAAAAATATTCTCAATCAAAATAATATTTATGAAACGTACAAAATGATGACATGCTGGGACTCCTAAGAAAATTCTCATTTATGTTATATAATAGTAAGAAAGAATGTAATGAATGAAAGAAAAGAATGAATAGTGAGTAAGAATGCTGTCAACTCATCAAAAAAATTGAGAAAGTCTGTTACCGGCTTCTGTTGGGAAGCTTTTCCTATGAAATATTATAGTCCTGAAGAAGCATATGAAGGCCCTCTTGAGAAAGGACATTCATTCTGTCAAGAAAGCCAGTCCTTTGTTTACACATAGTGTTTGGAAATTATTCGGAACTGGAACTGGCCCCAGGGAATGATGTCATCATGGTATGGAATAGCCTGACTGCACCAAATTAAACCTATACTGGCAGAACCAGGATATTAGTGAATTTACTTTTAGAGTCATAAGTGAAAGGACTGATATACACCAGCTTTTCTGAATGCTAGATGTATATAACCTGCCTAGTACAAAGTCAGAAATTACAGTCTCCATGTCAGCTTCTCTTATCCCCATCTTTAACCTAAATACAGATTAGGACCTTGATTTGCGCACTGACTTTTAACTATGACTTATGAAGCCATATTTCTCAGGCTTAATATTTCTCAACTTAACCAAGTACGGAAATAACACTGAAATGAGTTGGCCCCTATTTTTTTTCCTGTTTAAGATCAAGTTCTTAGGGGAAGAAAATCTATTAACAGGCACACAGTCCAGAACATGCAGTGGTGTTCTCCAATTGATAAATGTAGAAGTATCCTTGAGAAAAAAATAAAAAAATTGAAAAAGGATACACTATTCCCTTGTAATGATTTTTAAATAAGTCATATGTATATAACACATTATTATTATATGCACTCCAGAGGGAGTATATGTGTTGCACTACTTTTACAATATTTTACAATTTTGTACAGTATCTTTAGATTCTATTATGACTGCAAATATTAAGTAGCTATTAGGCTCAAAAAGCTACATATTTTTTCCTGTCAAAAAAGTATGGACATAAACATTTTCCTGTTTAACATTTCTTCATAAAGTGTTCAAAAGGCACAAAAGTATGCTTAAATCTCTTAGAAATTATTACATTCCTTAGAAATATGCAGATGTTGCAGCATCTGCTGTCTTTGTTTCTTTATCCATATCTTGGTGTGTTTTATGTGGAAATAGCCTTCCTACAATTTAGACAATATCCTTATGTCTGCTGTAACATAAAACAGGAAAGCAAATACACTAGATCATGATATATAACTAGACTGCAAATATAGTATAAATAGAATATAAATAGAAATAAATAGTTTAATACTGCAAAATCTAAGAAGTGAATCTTGAGTACTGCTTTAAAGTGATGTTAAGTGATTTTACATCCTTTTGAAGAGAAAAGTAATAAAAAATTATCTAAAACAATAGATGGCTAAAGTTATGTGGAGTTGAGGTTTTTCTTTCTGTATTGTGGCATGAGCATAGCGTAACAAGGGAGAACACTCCACAACAGTCATACAAGCACAGAGATTTGAGCCAGTGGCTCAACAGTGCTGCACGTACATGTGAGTGGTGAGGAGAACAACATGTATGTCACATATGACTGGCATGACAAAAGCACAGTGCTCTGCACATGGTTTGTAACCAGATATTTCCTGTCATGTTGTAAATGAGTAATTCAAGTAAGGTAGCTATTAATGTTCTTTGGCATGCTTACAGGTGACAGATGTCTAATATTCCAGTTCCAGGAAAAATTTATTTATTTATTTAAAAAAAAAAAAAAAAAAGGAAGAAGAAGGGAAAGAGCAGGAAAATGTAGATTAGACCCAAGCTAGTTTTCAGTTATTTACAGTTATTTTCTTATTTCTACTATATTGAATTTTAAATATAAATTTAAGCAGAATAAAATAAGGAATGTGAAGGTAGGAAACATTTCTCTTTCTCACATTGCACAACTAGACAGGTTTTTAGCACAAGCAGTTCTAAGCTGTAGCTTTTTCTGAAAGATCTTCCATGATAAACAAAATTACAGATCAACAACAAAAGAACTATCTATTTTGCAAGTCCAAATACATTTTTTTATGAACTATGCATGGATATAGATCTCTTTTGGAGACCCTTTATACTCTCTATAAAAGGGTATATATTCCTGCTCAGATTCCAGGACTGGCTCGTCTGTATTGTCCTTTTCAGTTTTGTATTCTTGGAATGCCTTTAATAAGCTTGCTGCACCCATTGAGATAAGTGTGAGTGAGATCATCATACTAGAGTTATTTCATGTTTGTCTTGTACATTGGAAAAATACACGTCTTCACAAATCTTGAAAAGAATAGATTAACACAAGGGAAAAAAAACACTGCATGTGTAGAATTTGAGATGTCTTTTACTATATTGCTTAACATCGAGAAATTAGTTGAATACTAGAGAACTATTATTTTACCTGAAGCAAGCAACATTTATAAGAGCATTCATAAATCCATCTAAATATATTTTAAAAGATTAGTTTGAATTTATAGAAGTTTTCATCCTGATTTTTTTCAATATACATTTCTATGAGCAATCTGCTTCTGCAGTGGAACAAATCCTTGACCAAGTCTATATGATTTTAACTATATAGAAGGAGAGTGTTTTCATTATATTTGTGCTGATACATAGAAATGTATGTATATATACACAGGAGGGGAAGAAGTGACAGTGAAAAAAATAGCTTAGCCCATTTCAGAAGAAACAATTTCTCCTTAATAACTAGAAGTATTCTACTCTAGAATTTTCAGTTCTTCTTTAAAGTTTAAACAATAATGTTTGTGTTCCTGCCTGTAACAGAAAAAAAAGAAAGCAGCTATTTTCCAATTTTAAATTAGCACATCTGTTTGCTGTATATTAGAATTGCTTAGCATTTGTTAAAGTGTGGCAACATTACAAGTGAGAAGAAGCTAGTGCAAGAAAAGCACTTGTGAGAAATACATTGTGTTGTGTACAGGCTATTCACAATAACAAATTTTTTGAAGGAAAAATAATATAGAATCTTTTCCTGCAATGTGACGGTAATTTTAATGGGTTGAAACTGGGGATTAATTTGAATCATAGAATTGGTCTATATTTTTACTTGACAGAACTGGACTGTTTGCTTTCACTGACAATATTCAAACTAGAAATTTATTTCTTTAAATCGAAATAAATATGCCCAAATCTTGTGGCTGCAGCCACTAGCCTTGCTCTAAGAGATACAAGCTTCTGTTCTTGTCAGGACCAACAGGACTAGGTAGGAAGCTAAGATAAGTTTGTGGACACTAGTTTGTGTCCATATTGAAGAACCCAAACGACACCTATCTCTCAGACACTTTGAAAATGCAACAGCTTCTTGTAGAGATTATTCTGTTCTCCAGCCTTTTTTCCATGTTTTGCACTGGTGTGTTTTTTCCCTCCTGTTAGCTGCTGTATTATGCTTTAAAGCATCTCTTTTTCTTTCTCAGTAGCATAGGGACACCAGGCAGCCCAGGGGACTTACCTTCTAGGGCCCACACTTAGTAATTAAGCTGTCAGTGCAGCATGATTTCTGAAGCAACAATAATGTCACAGGGATATATTTCTTTCTAGTAACAGAATAATGCCTTACAATATATGGGAATGTTTGCATATATATATACACATTTATATGTATATGTTGATATATGACAGAGAGAAAAAGAAAGAGGTTATGTATGTCTATAACTGTCTATATATGTGTATGTATATATATCCATTCATCTAGTGTATCATGTTATTTGTATATACAGCACTGTATTCTGCACAAATTTGATAATTATGCTATTATATCTTTCACATATAGGTATCTGTTGTCTTTTGTGAAACAATTTTATCCCAGGGTGAAACTTCCTCGTTCAGATAGAAGTCCTGGACTATATCTGTCCAGCTTCAACTGATGAGATTATTCTAATATGTGCTGGGAAAAGAAAAAAAAAACAACAGATAACTAGCATGAGGGTGCTATCTGTAAGCACTGCTAAATGAAATCTGGACTACATCTGCCCTGCTCGAAATTAACGTATGTGTGGGAAAGAAACAAAACACAGAGAAAAGGTAACAGCTTTATATCCTTTCAAGATGCCTGGGGCAGACACAGAAAGGTGATAGTAAACCAGATAACAAATGCTAATTGACTTTAGATAGGCAGAAAGTCGGAAAGGTTGGAATAGGTGGACACAACCAAGAAGGCAATTGGCACCTTCTGGCAACTACTTAAATTAGAAAGCAGTCAACAGTGAAAACAATAGACCCTAAACTGGGCGAAACACATCCAGGAATGATCAACACCAGGAAAAGGGGGAGCTCAAGGTGAGTAAAACCAGGCTGCCTGCCAGGACTAGGAGGGTTGTTCCTTCTAGGGTATAGTGCCCATCACAGCCTGGCAGGGGCTTAATTGTTGAGAGTGTATATCCTGTAGAAAATCCTGGATCCTGTGGGTGCTGTAGAACAGAATGTTAAGAAAGAGATCTCTATCCATCTGCTATATCCCTCCACTCTCATAAATAAACAAGTAATTTTTATGTTACTGACTGGTATGATTCTGGTTTTGCAGCTACCCCACCCTAAGTGCTCCTGCGGCAAAAATTCCTACAGCCTATCTTCCTGTCCTCTTTGATGATGACTGAACTAGTTCTCATGCAGCTGAAATGCAATCACCTTCTAAAACAGCTTGCTTTTTTCTTCTTCCCAAAATAGCAAGCTGCAACTAGAAAACTTAATTGGGAATTTTCTCTCTGAGGTCTTTTTTCTTCATTTAATTTGGAAATAATACAGGAATTTTTTGTCTTACTTTTTTTTCCCAGCAGGGAAACATAAAGATTTATATCTAAACATTTCTGTTTGATTTAAAAACTTAATAATGTTATGTTTAAAATAAAACTATCTGCTCTCTTGTTAAAATGATCCTGACTTTCTCAAAGTAGGCTAAATGAAATTATTAATCCATAGCAGACCCCAAGTACAAAATGCCACACTCAAAGACAGATGATCTCTTGGTAATCCATTCCATACCCAGATCCTAGCTCTGGCTTAAAGATAAAGAGTGACTTACCTTTTCAGTTTATTCTGATTCTCTTTTCAAGGTTGCGATGCTTCCCAAGCTGCTTCTTGCTCCGGGGATAAAATCTATTAAAAAATCTTCAAGAAAACATCTTCACATTTTATTGATTTGTGACAAGAATTACATAGTTTGACTCCAATACTTCATTTCAAAAGTGAGCTCATGTGAAATGTTACTTTGATGTTAATCAGAAGAAACAACTTTGTATTTTATTTAGTGTCATATAATTTTCCTAATATTTTCTTACTGTACTAAACATTTTGCAAGGTGGCATTCTAAGTTTGATAGCAATGACTGTAATACTAGACAACGCACTGTATCTTTTTGAAGATTTATTCAATTTATGAATTCACATATTTGAATTTCAGCACCTTATATATACACATAAGAGTTCTTCATTTGACCAAAATTGGTATTTGCTTTGGGCAAACTGAAAAGCTTGCTAAATTCCTTTGCAAAACATCAACTGTAACTTAGTTATGCTTAGTGCAATCTAGAAATCCAGCTACCATAAAGATATATACAATTAGAAACACACACAGACAAAAAGTAATTCTTCACTATGAAACAGAACCTAGGCCTTGATGTGTGGGGTTTTTTTAAAGTTTTCCCTCTGTAGACTGGGGATGTTCACTCTTATTTACCTTAAAAACATTTTCTGTTATAATAATATGGAGTAATCTTATTAAAATGGTTGTGATGTATTGTTATTGCAGGCAATATCATTGCTCAATTGAAAAAATTATGGAAAATATAAAAAGGGTCAGACCTTGCAGTAATCAACACTTTGTGTGACATTTTCACCCATCATTTTACCCATATCAAAGGGATTAGCATCAACACGTGTTTGTCTACACTTTGCAGGATCAGGGCTTGAAAATATCACAGTGGCCATCCTTCCTTCTATGGAAACTGCAACAAGATTGCAATGGACATCTTGAAAAGTCTTTATTATATGTTGATGCTGATGACAGCTGTCATTCTCCAGAAGTTGCTAAAAGACATTACTTTGAAACAAAAATAAATTTCAGGCATAAATTAAGATTTTTTATGAAAGGATGAACCAGTTCCATTGTTGTTAAATCATATCTCATTTCTTCCAGTATCACAGAATTTAAATTTTCTTTAAGAGAATGATCCTAGTGAGAAAATAATTGTGGGGTGGTTTTTTGGTTTGGTTTCTTGTTTTGTTTTGTTCTTTTTTCTCTTTTATTTTTCCTTTTCCTTTATCCTTTTATGTTTTTCTTCCAGGTTTAGAGATCCTTCATGTTCAAAATGTTTTTTACTGGCTCCGAAAAGTCTGTATCATACAAAAAGATGCAAACAAGAAAAGTTACTTTAAAATACAGAGGAGAAAACATAACAAATTATCTAAAAAGAGTGTTTATAGACAAAGCTCAACAATTGGTTAATCAATTAATATTGTTCTCCTCCAGTTTTTATGAAAAACAAACACAAATTAAATACTTATTTTTTTTTTTTAAGTTGTAGAATGATCATGAGTTTGTTATCAAGTATGTTAAAGTATTAAAGAGGTTAAAAAAAAAAACAGAACAATGGAGTTGTGCAACAGTATGATGTAATGAAAAATATGTGGTATGTCATACACATTTTTCAGATAAATGAAGTCTAATTTGATGAGTAAAAGAGCAATAATGAAGGGCTTTGCAAAATTTTATGTGATAGTGGAAATTATGGTTTCAGTCACATATGTAAGACTTTCTCTTAATTCCAATGCAGTATTTATTGCAGTTGTTTCAGTAAGATGATGAAGGATATAAAGAGAAATGTAGCTTTTTCTAACCACTATCACGTTTAAACACAATATGAAGATGGGTTTTGGATTAATTTACTATTTATGAGGTAGGTCTCCTCAGTGACATTTGAAAACTCTGTGCTTTTGCTCATTGTATCCTATAATGTGTCTGTGAACTTTTCGTTTACTCTGTTACACTGTTCATGAAATGACAATGTACTTGTCATTGTCTAGACAGACAAATTTAATTTTTCCAGTGCTTACTGAAAAGCATAATTTCATTTTATATTCTTAGCCAGCAAGGTTTTAAATACATTTCCATATTTGTATATTAAATATATCAACCTTAGCTCCTGATGTATTAGAATTAATGTTTACAAAAACCAATGTAATGCTCTTAAAAAGACTGTTTTCTGCCTAGAATATGTTTATATGATCTCCAAAGTCTTCCACTTCAAAGGCTAAATGAGTTCTTTGTAAGTGGAATATTAAGGCAGGCAAACCATTTCATTATTTGGCTATTACATCAACACATCAGGATTCCTTCTGAATGTAGCCTGTTGATATACTCCTGTCTTCTTTCCAGCTGGAAGTTTCTAGCACTCCACTGAATTTTACAGTTCATAGTAACCACAACAGTACAATCCATTCATAATCTTACACTTTGAAAGTCTTTCATATAGTATAGGCCTAAATGCCATACTTACAAAAAAATTCTCTCAGACTAGGGTTCCAATAATATTTTTGGCTATTCATTAAGGGAATTTTAAAATGTCACATATTTTGCAATGCTTACCACATGCTCAATTTTTTTTTTCTTATTTACAGTATATAGATCCAAACACATTTTCTATTTAGAATTACTTTTTAAAAGTATCGTTGGGCAAAAATGTGTGGTGTAAAATCTTCATGCCGGATCCCATGTATATTTCTGAGCATGCTTAGTTTCTTACCATTTTTCTTCCTTTCTTTCCTTTGTTCAATAGAAAAAAAGTGCATGTTGTGTTATCTTCCAAACTTCACAATGTGGAATTTGGCTTGTGGCTGTTCAAGTCCTGTCTGAACTAGGATATATGTTCTACTTTGTGGTGACATTTGGCAAAACATAAACTGAATGTTTGACCTGGCCTTGCCTCTCTTTCACTGACAGATTCCCAGAGGCAGGACATCTCTGAGCAGCAACTTCCTTTTAAGACAGGTTTCTCATTTGCTCTGGGTGCCAAGGTTAAGTTCTTGAAAAAGATTCATCCAAACAACTCTCTTGAAGGTCTTCCCTGAAGGCTGTCTGCTGTAGCATCACTTTTTAAGAGGCAAGGTTGATGAACTCTGCATTTTGAAAAGGAATTATGTTATTAATTATAATGGAAACAAAGGGTTGAGCTGCCATGTGTGGTGCTTTTCTTCAAATTTTGTTTTGTTTTGTTTCACAGTCATTAAAACAATCTTTTAGCAAGTACATATTTCTTTCAATGAGTATTGCTCATAGTCAGTGCAATATCTCCCGATAAGTTCCAGAGCTTTGAAAAGAGTAAGAAAATTACTGGAAAACAATTAATTGATTTCTGGGTTGGTTGTTTACTGGGGACATGCACCTCTAAAGTACCTGTGTTTTCATTTGCTGATCATTTAGATATTTATTTCAGAGTTTAGAGTTAGAAATACGAAGACTGGCAAAGGCATTAAAAAATAGAAGATATAAGAGGAATTTGTACACTATAATAATGAGATTAGAGTTGTAAAAAACAAGACTTACCAACAGCAAAAATACTGAGTGTGACTATTAGATACAGATATATAAAATTGGCAGAGCACAGCATGGAAGTAAAATGACATTTTTTCCCAAGATTCATTACTCTCTTTCTCAGCATTCTGCTATGTGATTTAGAAGAAAACATTTCCTAGGAAGAGAAATCTTTAAAATTGTCATTATTATCATCAGAAAAGAGCAACTCTTACATTTTTTTTTTTGTAACGTAATGTATGGAATTAAAAAAAAAAGTTTTGCTTTCAAACTCCCTAATTGCTAGAGATTCACAGACTCACAGAATGGTTGAGTTTGAAAGGGACATGCTCAAGCAGAGCAGCCTAGAGCCAGTTGCCCATTACTCTGTGTTGCGAAAACGGGAGGGATAAGTCCGGTCTTGTGAGGCCGGCACCGAATATGTGACAGACACAAATCGGGGAAACAAATAATAACCGTTTATTTACAGCAACATTTGCAGGTTCTTTTGGATTGCTGGTGATAAATTAAGAGCTACAGGTACACTACGGTTAACTAATATTATAACAACAACACAGTGAAACCGACACACACACACAAACAACAATTTGCCTGCTGTAAGCCCAGCCCCTGGCTGATAGATCAGCCCATGAACAGAAATACAGTGTAGCACAAGACAGTATGGTCGCGACGAAAAGATAAAGGGAAAACAAAACAAGAATACACTCAGGGAAGCACAGAAATGCACCTGAGGAGAAATGTTAAATACACCCGGAGAGGAAAAGTATATCACTCAGCATGAGCTGAGGTAAATAATCTTACCCACAAGGCGTCCTGAGTGGGGAGGGGTGGAGAGGGCGAATTCGTCAATCTGTCCAGTCATCGGTGTGGTTCCGAGTCCTGTCCCCCAATTTTGGGCCGCAATTGTGGTGATATTTATACTCAAATTTCCACATTGCATCACCAGGGTATATGTGCGGGTGGGGATGACTATAGACAATCCTATCGCTCATGTTAATGTCACAAAGTCCATTAATTCACACCTGCATGTGTGGAGGTAATGGCTCCTTTGTTTTAGGGTGGAAAAATGGGGGACTGGGACCACAGGGCCTCCACCTCGTTTCACACTCCTCCAGGCATCCAGATTATACCAGATATCGATCTAGTGATGGTTGCCACCTTGCCCAGTGCTTGCCACCTCATCCAGTGCTGAGTTTCATGCTTCCAGGCATGCAGCTACAAGGTGTATGTGACTTGGACTTGTGTGATTAACTTTGCTCTCTCTACACTCTGTCCAGACAGATTTGTAGTATCTTCAGGGATGGAGACTCCACAAGCTCCCTGGGCAACCTGTTCCAGTGCTCAGTCACCCTCATAGTAAAAAAGTATTTCCTTATGCTCAGACAGACCCTCCTGTGTTTCCATTTGTAGCCATTGCCTCTGGTCCTGTCACTGGGCATTACTGGAAAGGGCCTGGCTCTATCCTCTTTACCCCTTCCCTTTTGGTATTTGTATACAATGGTAAGATCCCCTGAGACTTTCTTCTCCAGGCTAAACAATCCCAGCTTTTCTTCATAGGAGAGATGTTCCAGACTCTTAATAATCTTTGTGGCCCTTTGTTAGACTCTCTCCAGTACGTCCACTTCTGTCTTGTACTGAGGAGCACATAACTGGACACAAGACTTGAGATGTGGCCTCACCAGCACTGAGTAGAAGGGAAAGATCACTCCCCTCGACTTGCTGGTAATACTTTAATGAAGCTGAAGATGCCATTAGCCATTTTCTTGTAGCAAGTGCATGTGCTGGCTGATGTTCAACTTAGTGTCTAACAGGACTCCTAGGTCCTTTTCTGCCGAGCTACTTTCCAGCTGGACAGACCCCGCATATGTTGGTGTATGATGTTGTTCCTCCTCAGGTCCAGGACTTCACTTCCTTAAAAATATCATGAGCTTCCTGTCAGCCCGTTTCTCCAGCTCATTGAGGTCCCTCTGGATGGCAGCACTCTGGCATATCAACCACCTCTCCTAGTTTTGTGTCTTCTGCAAATTTTCTGAGGGTATACTCTGTCCCATCATCAGATGATTTGCCCTCTGGGCCTGGACACTGAGCTAATTTTTAGTCCATCTCCCTGTCTGCTCATCAAGCCCATACATTAACAGCTTGTCTATGAAGATCTTGTGGGAGACAGTGCCAAAGGCCTTACTGAAGTCTAGGAACACAATATCCACTGCTCTTCCCTCACTTACCAGACCAGTCATCTCATCATAGAAGTTTGTTAAGTTGTTCAAGCATGACTTGGTGAAGCCATGCAGGCTACTCTTGATGATTTCCTTGTCATTCATGCACCTGGAAATGGCTTCCAGAATTAGCTACTCCTTCACCCTTTTATGATCTGTTTTTCTTCCTTTATCTCTGTTCTGTCAAACAGGGCTGAGACCTGTGCTAATACAAAATGACAATAAGAAACATTTTTTTTAAAAGTCAGTTATGAGTCATTCATGTAACTCCAGAAAAGCATAGTGTTTTGGGAAACAGACAGCATGCAATGCAAAATAGTGTTGTCATACCTGAGGATAAATCTTAAGTAAGCTAAAGTAGGAACCTTGGGATGTGTAGTTGTATTGATTTGGTACTTCAAGTTAATTATCCCTAGCATAGCTGACAGAGTTGTGTGTTCTTCTGCTTGCAGAACTGGTTTGATTTTGCACTGTGCTGAGTGCATCTTCTACTGCAGACTGGCCATGTCCACATGAAACAGAACTTGTCCCTACATCTTCTGTGAACATCGTATGGTGTCCCTTGAATATAAGATCTCATAATTTTGTATTTTTTAATGGCTTGTGTTTGTTACACATTTGCTTATATATTTGCATGTATATGTCAAAGGTATGTGTGGGATGTCAGAGACAAGAAAAGCTTGGGAAGCCTAGGGAAAATGTGGACCTACTGCTCAATGAAACAGGGAACCTGGTTATACAGAACATGGAAAGAGGGCAAGTATTGAATGCTTTCTTTGACTCAGTCCTTACTAGCAAAAAATAAAATCCACAATGGACCTGAATGTAATTTTTTTGGGGAAAAAAAAATTCTTAAAATGTATCAAACAGTTGACTGAAATGTATCTCTGCTCTCATTTATCAGTACCATATGTTAGTGCTAAGACTTAAACTAGTTACTTCTGTCAATAATGAACGTTTGAGGAAAAATACAACACAAATACAATCATGCACTGCTTTTATGTTTTGCAAGAACAGTTACTTGTAATGGAAAAAATAAAGATGACCAGTAAGAAGACTAAAGTTTTCAAAACATTCCCTCTTCATATGGAATAGTACTTCGACACATGCTATAAAGGTAGAAAAAAGCAGGAGATACAGTATTTCTCCAGAAGGATCTATGACTCTGAATTTCTATATTTTATTAAACAATGCTGTAACTGCGATCTATAGAGAGGTACTGCAGTCTTCAGTTAGCCTCTGCTTTATATATGATTTATTCTCACTCTAAAAGACTTTGGTATGTTAAATATAAAGAATTAGAGGAGAGAACCAACTTAGCAAAATAAAGCTGTAAGAATAAAAGTAATTATATCTTATGGAATTGTGACAGCTTTCTGAAGTTAGGGTAAAAGGTTGTATGTGATCCATATTAACGTTCATATATTGTATAGAATAGGAAACGATGAATATATTTTCCCCCTTCACTATTCCAGTGCTATGCCATGTCATTGCATCAAGCTTTGTAAAAAAAATGAAGCTACATATAATAACAGCAAGAAGCAAACCACATCAGAAAATATTTCTGCATTCAATCAAACATTACAAATAATTCTCATTTAAAAACAAGCAGTCTATCTGAATTATTGTTGCAACAAAAACAATCCCAGCTGCAAGATTTTTTACTTAACTAAATTTATGATCAATTAACAATGACCTCTGGTCCAGTACAGGGGAGGGGAAAACTCACAATATAACCAAACAAATACTTAAGTAAATGACTTTCCTCCTTCTTCTCAATAGTCAACTTAAGACAAACACCTTTTCTCATTTATTGTCTCTGCTTCTCTTGATTTCACTGCAGATTACACTCATTTTCTCCATTGAGGTGGCAGGCAGCACTAGGATTGAGGTGTGGGGTCATGTACATTTGTGGTTTCTTACTGCCGCTTCCTTACCTTCCAGTTGTTGACTATCAGCTCCATTATCCCAGCATCGAAGCAGCCAGGTAACAATTCGCTCACCTGGCTGGCGGCTGTAATCTTTTCGCAAGTCTCGAAGTTCCGATGACGTCAGGGACCGGGTAGTTTCCGCCTCCTGTTTAAGGTCTGTTACTCCTTCTTCCCGTCTCTCTGTTGAAGGACCAGCTTGTTCAGCAAGCCTTTCCTCTTCTTCCTCCTCTCTTACTAATCGAGGATATGGATCTGTTGTTCTCCTTGTCCATTGCTTCTTTTTAACTACTGGGGCAATTTCGGTAGATGTTGTCTGGGTCCCTGTCTCAACCATAGTTCTTTGTGAGTATTGAACTGTAGCTCTATAGGCACAGGCAAGGCCCCAGTACAGCGCTAGAAGTTGCTGGTTCTCATCAGGGTAGGCAAGGCAACCTTCTATTAAATAGTGTGTTAATTTGGCAGGGTCACTTGCCTGTTCTGGGGTAAAATCCCAGGCTATGGGTGGTGATAACCGTCCTAGGAATCTGCCCAAATCCTTCCACTCACCCTGCCACCCGGGGACAGGCCGCCTCAGGATATGTTGCAGTGTCGGCTCATCCAAAAGTTGTCTCCTCTTACACAAAAAAGAGACCAGACTCCA
>JAVFHW010071298.1:3708-16180 GCA_032159205.1 Eurystomus glaucurus suahelicus
GAGTGGTCTCGCTCTCTTCTGGACTCATTCATGTGACTGTTGTCCAAGAAAAGCTGTTATTCACCTGTGTTGACTCTATTCTTCAACTGAATTTCACTAAGAAGTCAAAGTACACTCAATACTTTGTATTTTTGAGCATGAACAGTCACTGCATTATTGTGCAGTGGAAGGAGAAAGGAAATGAGTCCTTGCAAAACAGACAGCACAGTTTGAGCTCCACTGACTTGGGGAAAGCTCCGCAAGCTGGTGCTGAAGGTAGGCGAGGGTGGACAACCAACTACCCTATTCATCTCGCAACACGTTTTTTCCAGAATTAACGGTGCAATTCCAAAGCACAGCTTTTATTAAATCACTCCATCCTATTTTCATCCAGGGCAACAGCTATGCCAGTTTCTGTGTTCAGAACCCAGTCAGCCTTCCCACAGAATCCAGCTTTTCCTGACACAGATTCCGAGCTCACGCGCAGCTCAAAACACATTGAGACTACGGAAATAGAGGATGCTCACCTTGTTTTCTTGAACCTTCGTTGGAGTAGTTGTGTTGCTCTTATTTTCTCTTTGTTGTCGACGTCTAGCTGCCTCTTGTTCCTCCTGCATAAACGTTTTAAAAGATTTAATAATTTGCTCATCTATTTATCACTTTCTAATCCAGGCCGCTGTGATTCCAAGCTTAGTCTTCCACAAAAGCTAGGTCTAAGTGCTCTTAGCATACAATGTCTAAATTAAAAAAACAAATCTTTTTGTCACCAGCAAAGGGAGAAAACCTCACCCTGCCTCGGGCAACAGAGTGGGAAAAGGCAGGTAAGGGCAGGTCACCCTTTTGCCCTGCATTACCTCCTACAACGGGCTTCAAACCTGCAGCCATGGGGCAGAGGAGATCGAGCCCCAACTCCTTTCCACCCCCGAGATCACACTCTGCTGATGTGAGGTTGGTTTTCTTCTTCAAATTAAATATTCCAATAGCTTTTCCTTTACCCCCAACATTTCATGTGTTCCTACGTGACTTTAAAAATCTTACATGAGCTGAAATGGCCAAGCCATTAATCATCCTCTAATTCGGCTTTAGCCCAAGCTGGAGAGGAGACTAAAAAAACAAAAGCAGCAACTTTTAAGGTTGATTTTCTCCTAGGCAGTAAAGGACAGGAAATTTTAGAGAGGGAGCTCAAAGCCCTTCTTGTACCTTCCAGGTGAGGTTTAATTTCCATAAGAACTCTGGCAATTCCAACACCTCTTCAATTTAAGCAGTGGGGTCTAATGAAACGCTCATTGATTTATGCCATTGATAAAGGGCAGAGTGAAACAGGCTCCCCACTAAAAGCAGGAAGTTTCAAAGTACACGGATGCCACCCTGCCTTTTTCCTTTAGAGCCCGAGAAGTCTTTTTTCCCCCCAAAACGTGACTCCAGCCGTCTGAAACAACCCAATCTCAAAGCTATTACTCTCACTTCCAAGCAAGTCAGTCCGAAGATGAACATTCACCTGAAGTTTTCAATTCAGTGGCCTCACTTCATTCTCTCACTAGGAATACCAGCCCCACTGGTTATTTCAGACTAAAACAGCCCAGCACAGCCTCAAAAATCCTCTGGCATTTTAATTCCACAGACTGCAGCATCCGACCCCACATTTCACATCTCAAACAGCACGTCCCTGAAGTGACATCTCAGAGCGCTCCTCAGCTTCACTCTCACACAGCTCAGCGCTGGGACAGATTCAAACGACTATTTCCTTCTCCAGCTTCAGCTCTCAATGAACAAACAGCTCTTCGTAGGCCTCCAGCGCAAGGGAAAAATACCTTCCGGCAGCCTCATTAATCCTCTATTCGAAAGCTCTTGAACGTGATTGTATTAGTGCTCGCTGGCATATGGTGCTTCACTTCTACCCGCTCCCCGCCCATGTTCCTTGCTTATCAAGAAAATTTCATTTCCCATCAATTCTGTGCCTCTTTAACAAACGACTAAAGTCCTTGCAGTGGCTGCTCCATTATTCTGAGGTTTCTACAGAAACTAGATGATTAGATGATGTAGATGATTGAAACTTACCCTGAGTTTTGGATTTTTGAGACTAGAAAAATAGTTTTCAAGCTGAAAATAGAAAGAGAAGGTAGTTATTCTCGAGGTCACAACAGATGAATGTGTAAGAACAAAATATTAGCTTCAGACTAACGTAGAACCGCAGAAATTCTGATTGGTTTTCTTCTGAGAAGCTCCAGCAAGGATCCTTTTTACATTCATTCTTTTTAGCAACTCGGAGGTTGTGTGGCAGGATATAAGCCAAGTCTCAACAAGGTTTTATCACCTTCTCCATTGCCCATCCTTGTTTTAAAGCTCCGTGTCATGTATCTCCACTCAGCAGAAGGTCCTTTTCAACACAGCTCCTTCACTCTTGTGCTCCACTAAAATATTTCCCTACACTCTAACATAGTCTTTAACAAGAGTATTACTAGAGCGGGCTTAGAAAACAGTCTTAGAGTCATATTGCAAAAAAACTCAGTGTGGGAATAAACCATTTCTCCACAAAATTTCACATTTGTACAGGGTTGTTCCTGTTTTCTTTAACCGAACGAAACCCATCAATGTTACCGGTGTTGTTCTGGAGCTTTGGCTGGTTCTACAGCAACCGAAAGTTCAGCTACAATTGAGATTTACTGTTAAATATGATAGAATAAAACGGTCAACAAGGCACACTGAAGAATTCCAGACTCACAGAGTCTTTACTCAGGTGGGAGCTATGGCACAAGAGGCCCGTTGTGCACAGCGGCACAGTCTGGAGCCTGAGAGGGAACAATTCTGGTAAATCCACGCACGTTAACGAGGTGACAAGACTGCCTCAGCACCGTTCCTCACGATGCCGCCGGCGTCACCAAAGCAGGCGGAGGCCGAGCCTCTCGTGTGACCTGCACAGGTAACTGGGGACACACACCCCTCCAGTTAGCTGGGCTGCAGGTCATGTATATTCATGCAAACGAATATGAAAACAACCCCCAAGAACACGGAACTGAAGCTGGCACGTTGGCTCCAGCGCGGGTGAAGCAGCCGGAGATTTGCTGGGTGTATTTATACTCACTATGGTTCGGTCAATAGTATGCAGGTAGTAAGAAACTGGTTTCCCGGTCCATGACACAGACCCTTTCAGTGGTGATAGCTCCACAACTCTCATTATAGTGCCAATATCTAAAGGGAGAAAGTCAAGTTAGGGAACTAAAGCTCACTCAGTTTGCCACGCAGTTCTATTCAGCTGGAGCTAGGAAAGGCACATTGGGCACACCAAGACCAACGCTGTGTTCAGGCAGTCCCAGAGGAAAGCCCTGCAGTGAGTGTGAAAAGCTATTTTTTATTTCTCTTGCTACATGCACCCCACAGAAAACTTAAGAAATTTGGAAGATCTACCTTTTGTTTCTTCAGCCAGCCATCCTAGAGTGAAACTCTGTGCTAGTTATGTGCTGTTGGCTTTTCACAGAATCATAGAACGTGAGGGGTTGGAAGGGACCTCTGGAGATCGAGTCCAACCCCCCTGCCAAGTAGGACCATAGAATCTAGGGCAGGTTACACAGGAACGCATCCAGATGGGTCTTGAAAGTCTCCAGAGAAGGAGACTCCACAACCTCTCTGGGGAGCCCGTTCCGGGGCTCTGGAACCCTCAGAGTCAAGAAGTTCCTCCCCATGTTGAGGTGGAACTTCCTGTGCTCTCGCTTGCATCCATTGCCCCTTGTCCTATTGCAGGGCACAAGTGAGAAGAGGTTGCCCCTTTCTTCATGACCCCCAGCTCTCATCTATTGATACACATTAATTAGGTCCCCTCTCAGTCTTCTCTTCTCCAGACTAAGCCCCAGGTCTCTCAACCTTTCCTCAGAAGGCAGGTGCTCCAGTCCCTTAATCATCCTCGTAGCCTCCACTGGACTCTCCCAAGTAGATCTTTTAACAAATGGAACTTTCCTGTGTCTCAGAGACAACTTTTATGAGGAACCCAGTGACAACACATCTGTAGAACAGGCAGAGTTTAATTAGACAGGGCCAGTAACAGAACTGATCCAACCCATGTAAACTCTAACTGCACTACACTGGGGCCGGGGCCAAACATGGTTTAGATTTGCTTTCTTGCCTCTATTTGTTTTGTTCCCTAGAATTAATAGATATGGGATGTGTCGAAGCATTCCCAGAACCACCGAGCACTGAGTGAGTGCAGAAGAAATTATGGCACGCTTCTAATTAAACAGAAAATTACCCAGAAGAGTCAAAACCTAAGGTTTAGGACTCAGTAACTTCAACCACTATTTTAACCACATTTTAGTACTTGTTTTGGTTTGTCCCAACTCTTTCCACATTTCCTTTTCTTTTGCCAGATGCAACTACTAAGGACTGAAATGGTACTGAGAAAAAAAGGCCGCCTGCTTCTTAAAGCTTTCTCTTTTCCACTGTATTTTTAAAACTATGTAGCTGTTCAGACTTTAGATCAACACGTTAGATAGACAGGCAAAGCCATGTGACTCAAATCGCACTCGGGCACAAAAAAACCCCGCTGAATACAAGTAGTATGAAAAAACCTTGCGGGGCAGCAGCACAAAGCTCGCAGCGCGGAGGAGAATCACTTCTCCGCACGTGAAGGGTATCGGCCACGTCTGATGCCACGAGCTCTGTGTGGGGAGATGGGAGCAAGCCCCAGGTCCAGCACATCCCACCCACCTTCACCTGAGGGTGGTATTCCCCAAATACAGCACGTTCACAGAACGGGGTTAAGACCTAAGATTGAGCCCCACGATTTTCCCTCGCTGCTTGTAGCACACAAAGGTAATTTCTTTCCAGGAGCTCTTATCTGAATCCCTGGATGAGTTTCCTGTTAGTGGGAGCTATTTTTATGCCAAGCAATCTCATTCACCCAAGTCTTAATTAGCTATCTCTATCGAATTTTAGCATCAACATTCATGTTAAGGATGAAGTAACAGCTGATAAAATTTCGGCATTCTAGAAAACGTGGGGAAGAACTTTTCACAAAGGCCTGTAGTGATAGAACAAGGGGTAATGGTTTGAAACACGAAGAAGGTAGATTTAGATTAGAAATGAGGAGGAAATTCTTCACCCTGAGGGTGGTGAGACGCTGGCACTGGTTGCCCAGGGGGGCTGTGGATGCTCCATCCCTGGAGGTGCTCAAGACCAGGTTGGATGGGGCTTGGAGCAACCTGCTCTAGTGGGAGGTGTCCCTGCCATGGCAGGGGGTTGGAACGAGATGATCTTTGAGGTCCCTTCCAACCCAAACCACTCCGTGATTCTGTGAATCCACACTCGGGTGAAAGCTGAAACAGGATAAAGAACCGGCTCAACTGACAGTGAGAATCAGGGCTTTATTAGGTGAAAAAAGTCATTGTCACTGGGCCCCTTTGCCTCCCCACCACCTTTTTAGTAACTCCCAAACCTAGCAAAGGGCGAGATAACGAACAAGAGGAAATGGCTTCAAGCTGCAACAGGGTGGGCTTAGATTGGACATTAGGAAAAAAATTTTCACGGAAAGAGTAGTCAGATACTGGAACAGACTGCCCAGGGAGGTGGTTGAGTCACCGTCCCTGGAGGCGTTTAAGGGCCCTTTAGATGTGGTGTTGGGGGATATGGTTTAGGGGAGAACTTTGTAGAGTAGGGTTGATGGTTGGACTCAGTGATCCCAAGGGTCTTTTCCAACCTCAATGATTCTATGATTCCATGAAATGGTCAGAAGCCAGGAAAGAAAAGGCTTTAGAGGCCAAAAAAAATCCATTTATGTAGGCAGGTCTCCTAATTGAAACCTCCAAAGTGCCTTCTTACATTTCACCTACTTCTAGAGTGCTGTAAAAGAGGCATTAGCCTTTACTTAGGCGCTCTTTGTCTTGTTAGCAAACCAACGGACTGATCTCAGCTCTCTGGAGGTTTGAGGATTTCCAGCAGTACCACTCTCCTTTTATTTTCAAGTCCATGTCTACAGAGCCAGGACCCACCAGTTAATACGGATCCAATCAATCAGATGCCACAGAAAAGAGCATCGAAGAGGAAGGAAAGGGGCAGGTTTGGGTGTCCGATGCACAGGACATTCACAACAATTCAAGCCGAGTGAAAGTAACTCCCAATGGCACTAGATCAGTGAAATGCCCTAATGACAGTCCTCAAATCACTATTCTTGAAAAGCCCTTTACCAGGAGAGTCAGGCCAAAAACAGACAACACAGCTGGAGGTTTGTGGCTCGGTGTGTTCCTTGTGTTTGCACAGGGAGGGGAATGAGGCGTTGTTAAAATGTAGGGAGTGTTCTGCCCGGGACACGGTAAATATGTGTAAAACCCAGCTTGGCTAATGCTTTTGTTTGAAACATTTCAACAATAAAAATTGGAATAAAAAAGGTGAGAAGCAAACCCAGCAACGGGCAGTGTTGGTCATCTCAAAACCTCCTTAAACCGCCCTTTGCACACTTGCAAAGGACATCGCTGGCAAGTATCAGCTCCAGTTCCAAAGAGAAGAAAAAACACACAACTTTGCTGGCAGTAAACCAGACACGGACACTGGGCGTTTATGGGATAGGTCTGTTTGATCAGTTCACGGCACAGAGACAGGGCAAAGCTGAGTATTTCATCTTCTAAGCCTTCCACATCATGGCTGGTGGGATTTACCTGTCCACACTCAGCCAGCTATGGTACAAGGAACTCACACGGAAGTGACTCACTGCAGCTCTCGGTAGTTAAAGAAATTAATCACTGCCTTGAAACCCCTTCTTTCTCCGCAGTGATAAAAGATGCCCCAGCCAGGGAAACATGGACATGGCCGACATCTGAAGACACCCGGATGAACTCCATAAAAAGAGTCTGTTTGTCCCAGTGTTGGGTGGGCTTTTTTTGTGTCTTTGATTTTAAATCCATGTCACTTTGGCATGTAGGCTACAAAAACACAACAGCATCTTTCTACCTACTGAACAACTCTTTCAAGAGCAACAAAACCCCACTAGAGCCATGCTCAGATAATGAAAACACCGTAACTGTAACGAACAATAAAAAGGGCAATCATACCACTCAAGTTTCGACTGTTAATTCTAAAATTTAGAGGTGCAAAAGGTTTTGAGGACACAATTCTCCCACCTGGAAAAGAAAGGAAAAAAAAGCAGTCAGCTCCCAGTGTCTTCTAGAAATTACTACTTATTAAATATAACCCAGTACAAAGCCCTCAAGAGCAGCCCCAATAAAACCACCACTTGTCTATCATTAAAAAACAATTCTGACAGCATCCCAGAAAGTCAACTTATTAGTGCAGCTGGTAGCTAGGAGGTGACACCTGAAGGATCGCTTTAAAATGACAGATCTTAAAACATTTCCCAAAAAAGCACAGGAATTCTCAGTGGCAATCTATTGAAATTTCAATTAGGAACAGCGTTCTCTCCTTCCTAGTCAGTGTCTTTTATACACAAGCCCCTAAAGCCCTTTTTTTTTCAAAGAAGGCTCATCTCCATTGCATTTGACCCTTCCCCACCTTGCTGCGTCTCTCAAGCCACCGGGAAATTAAAGTTTTAACAACAAAAAAGAAAAGATCAACCACTAAAATTAGAGACGACAGTTTAAGTTTGGGGGTTTTATGGTTTGCAACGGAGCCCAGAAGTCACATTATTTCAGGCAGCACAAAGCTGGGCTGTGGGAAGCCACAGCTTCTTTGTTCATGTCACACATTTTTCTTTCCAGAAACACTTATTTCTGGAATTTCTGCCATAACCAAATAAAATCGTTACTTATCCCAGTGGTTAAGAGGAAAGAAAAAAGACACCTCAGGCAACATAAGGGCCACAATGGGGTTACTGGGCATCCCCGGTCACTAGCGACTCTATGTGACTTCTCCAGAAGCACACAAGACATCCAGTGACTGTCTCCGTTTTAATATTTACTGGTTAACACCCAGTACTAAATGTGACAACTAAATAGGAGAACCCAGTAACTGAATTTGGTATGCAGGTACAGAGCCGGGGCGTGCAAAGCCCTGCGCAGCCGGGAGGCGTGGCAGTCTCGGCGTTGCGTGATTTGCAGCTCCCATAACAGGTAAGAAGGGACCAGCAGTTCCTCCTACCCAACGGTCTTCACAAGCAGAGCTACCTCTGATCAAGTTGTCAGTGGAGATATGAAGAGGTGAAGTAAAAGCCCAAGAAATGGCCGCTGCGGTGCAGATGTTTGCCAGCAAGGCACAGAACGAAACCCACCGAGGGCTGTAACTAAGCCCATGCTGCCACCACCACCCTCCCACAGCAGGAAACCCACGGAAAAAGGGTTTAAATTCCATTCATTACCTTCCTTCATGTTCGCAAATCGCTCCTTCAGTTGGTGATCCACCTCAGGACCAAAGGCAAAATTATTCACAAAAATAACGCTGCAAGATGAGGGTTTAGTCAGTGAACAGGGACAGGCAAACGGCACCAAAGACTAAACACACCTACCCCCTGCAACCCCACGCCACGGCCACTTCGAGCCCTTAGAGCCACTTCCGAAAGGGAGAAGCGCTGCTTGTCCCTCACTCTACAGCTCCTTCGACCTCACAAAACGCTTTCTTCCTGCACGGTGACACGAAGCAGGACCTCACCTTCACACGCTGCCCACGTAACTGCCTCTAAACCACGTTACAGGCGTCCTGCGCCGACTGCTCCTCTCAGCACCCAGCCGAGGTTCGCACGCTACGTTTCAACATCAAAACACTCTGCACAACGTTTTCACCCCGCTGCCGTGGCGAGATCAAACCCCAACACAGCAACTCCCAACACGCTTCCAGTAGCTCGTCCAGACAGGAGAAGCCAGACTCCGTGACACACATTTCATCCCGTTACTTCTTGGTGTGCATTTAGAAAATTGCAGCTAAAGATATTTTCTCGCTCTGAATTCCCCCGTAATGCAAAAAAAGACAGTTGTCGTTTCTCCCCCCAGTTTTTTTTCCCAATCCTAAACCCAGCACTTCACAAGGGAGGAGCTGCACGTTTCTGTCTGGGTTAGGAAATCCAATGAGGGGGGTTTTGTTCCTTAAAAAACCCACGGTCACATGGAAACAAAGAAACCTGCACACAGGCAGAATCGCTCAAAGGATAAAAAAGTTTGGGAAAGTACTAGAACATCACAGATTAACGAATAAATACTCCTTTATTTTTAAGAGCCTGGGCCTGGTCTAATTGTCCCTGGTGCCTGTTTCCCACCAACTTGCAACCAGAGTCCTGGACATCTCCAGGAGGACGTTGAGCACCCTGGGCACGTGCGCTGAGAAAGCTGTTTGGGCACGGTGTTCAACGTGAAGAACTGCTGTCTGTGCGAGAGGTCTGCTGGAAAACTCCCCTCCCAGTGCCTCCAACCATGAAACGTGTTCAACAAGGACACTGAGTTTAAGAGCAGCGGCCAAAGCTATTAAAAAAACATGGATGAAAAATGTTTATACACCAAGAAAAAAAAAGCCCTCCTTGCTACGCCTTGCTCGTGAAGGTTTGGGAAACCCTGCCTGGCATGTAAGGCTAGCAGGGGTTTCTTCCTTCTCCTTCCCACCACGTGCCAAAAAAGAGGCCTTGCAAAAGAGCCAAGCGTATTAAGGGGCCTAGAAAACATCCAGGAAAGGAAGGGAAAAAGCCAGAGCTTGCCAGATGGGACTTTTTTTCCGTGTTCCTTCTGGCCCAGTATTTTGTGTGCACAGGACAGAAGCAGAGGAGCCCCCAGCCCACCTCTCTGCAGCACGTACCGCTAACCGCAGGTACAGGATGGGGCGTGCTGCGAGCCCCGTCCCGGGACACGCACGTCCTTCCCTTCAGAGCCCGGCCACCGGCCCGTGCTCCCGGGGAGCGTGACTCGTGTCTCTCCAAGACTGGCTGGCTGCGGTGTGAATGCATCAGACAATCTGCAGCCTCATTAGAGAGCAGACGCTGAGCAGTTGGCACGCTCGGAACAAACACCTGACGGTTGTGAGCAAAAAGCTACTTCTGTGGGAATTTCTGGATCGGAGAGCAAGGTGGATCAGCAGGCAAGCTGTGAGCTGCACACCACGTCAAATAAACAGCCCCAGCGTTTCTGCCTGCAGGTAGACGGACTTTGGCTAAAAACGAAAATAAAAAAATGGAATGGAAGTTGCACAGACAGCAGAGGAGCGTGCGTTTGGAAGAGGAAGCAAAAAGCAAAACCCCACCAGGCTGCGAGGCTGGGACAAGGCTGTCCGTAAATTAAAAGGCACCTCCACAAGTTGAACTGGGGTACACAGTGACGCCAAAGCCATCAGCCTGGCAGACACCCTCTCGATGGAGTACTCTTAAAACAACGTCTTGGAAGCAATCCATAAATTGCCACGATGCCGAAGACTTCCAGAGAGCCTTCTTTAACAACCATCTTCCATTCCCCCACGTAATGGCTGGCCCAGAAGGTCATATAAAAACAAGGACTCTTCTGTCCATAAGGCTGAATAAATGCAAAGCCTTTAAAAATACAAAAGAATATTCCAGGCTTTTAACAAGTTTACTCCCTTTTTGCTACCAAAGAGGAGTCCAACCCTCCCTACGGATCTTCACAGAAACAAATCCTGAAGACAATCAGCTTAAATCAATTCCCAATTTAAGCTGGAACAGACCCAAGTGGGTCTTTTGCTGGGTTTTTTCTGAAGGAAAGCGAGCGTAGCTGTGTGCACCCACAGCCAAGATAACCAGTGCTCTGCCAGCATCGCCGACACAAACTGCAAGGATATGCAAAACAAAGAGGTTGATACTTCTCTGTATAAGCAGAATTTATCTTGGATACACCCTTGTACGTAATATCATGGGACATGCATTGAAACCCATTCTTCTAGGCAGAAAACAGGATCTAAAGAGGCCAGTATAAAAGTTGGCAGAGAGACTTCTGGTATTTGTTATGGAAATTCTATATAAAAAGCTGGCCGCCCTCCCAATTTCCATTATACAAACTCCCAAACATTCAGTTCATATTGCTGTACTGTACCTTGTGTTCGCAATTCTCTCTCTCCATTCTTCTGAGAGGAAGTCACCTCTTTCCAGCTTAAAAAAAAGACAAAGAACACAAAAAAACCACACACACACACGAGTTAACATTGTTCCTTTCTGCCCCATATCCCTTTTCCTTCAGAGAAGGCCAAACACGGATACTACTGGGGATAAAACAACAAGTAGGGATACTTGGGGATACTACTACAAGCGAGGTTAGGTGAAGTCTTTAGGAAATCCCGAGGAGACGAAGCCCCCAGAGCTCAGCAGTTGGCTCTGCCCATCCCTCTCTGCTCCCACCTGCCCTGCGGTGAGCGGGGAAGGGTCTCCAGTCAGCACCAGTGCCCTGTGAAGACTGTGCTCCCTGGAGAAGCCAGCAATGCCATACCAGAATTGATCAGCAAATGCCTCGTCGAGGCCCCACTGACCCCCGTGGGCCCGTCAGCCCCTCTTAGGGGAGGGGGAACTGGAGCAGAGGCTCGTCCCAGCGCTCGCTGGAAAGGCGGGCTCCTGATTCAGGCTCTTGTTGCAATCGACAAGCAAGCATCTGATTTTTCTGTGGTACTAAATATAAATCTCGACTGCTTCTAACACTTTCAAGTCATAAATCAAGCAACATAAAGGCTTTATTTGAAAATAATTACAGTTATGACTTCAATGACTCAGGTAGTATCTTTCTGATGAAAGCCCCTCAAGCGCCAGGTTAATACCCACAGCCACGCAGCCTTTCCACACATCAACGCTTTCTCTGGTGAAACGAGAGGAATGTAGGGGCCACGCTGGTTTGCTGCGCCACAAGCAAGGCAGGAGGCTTTAGAGGGGGAAGATAAGAGGAGAAGAGGAAAAAAAACACCATGCAGCTTTATAATTAACGATGACGACACACTTTGAAGGGGCAAAGAAGACGATGGCTTGTATCAGAACCTCAGGAACATCACAGCAACGACAGCGACTGCTCGGCATCCTTTCTCTGCGTACGTTCCTTTGTACGGGAAGAAGGGAGCGCTTCACGTGCCAGCACTGACTGCTCAGTGACAACTCAAACAGAAGCGCTGGCACTGCAACGCAGACACCCTCAAGCTTCTTCCAAACCTCGCTGGCTAAGCCGGGACACGCGGCTCGGTGACGCGCCAGAGCCTGGTGCCTCCAGCTGTACGTTCCTCTTCCCGGCGGAGCAGCCTGATGCCACTAGAGCCACGGAAGGGATGATGGATGGAGATAAACCTGCCTGAGCCGCTGGGAAGGACAAAGCCACAGCTGGCAGCAGCAGTGGGTGGGCTTCTTGGGAGGAAAGGAGGGGGGAAAACCCAAAGAAGAAAGAAGTTGTCCAAATACCCTGTGCAGGAGGGCTGAGAAGAGCAAACGATGAGGGTTCTCGCGCGAGAGATCAAGAACATTGCAAAGGGCCTTAAGTGTTCGAAACTAAACCTGCTGAAAACAGCAAGTTAGAGTAACTAAAGTTAGTCAGAATTATCTGTTCTGCCCAAGAGCTGGGCTGAAATACGATTTTAAAAGAGAAGGAGTGCCTGTATTCCC
>JAVFHW010071299.1:0-18819 GCA_032159205.1 Eurystomus glaucurus suahelicus
GTGGAGCATCTCTCCTTTGAGGAAAGGGAGAGGGAGCTGGGAATGTTCAAGCCTGGAGGTGAGAAAGATTGATGGGATCTTATTAATGTATACAAATACCTCAAGTGCGGGTGCAAAGAGGATGGATACAGGCTCTGTTAAGTGCTGCCCAGTGGCAGGACTACAGGCAACAGTCACACACTGTAACACAGAAGATCTCATCTGAGCATCAGGAAACACTTTTTCACTGCGAGGGTGATCAAGCAATGGCACAGGTTGCCGCTAGAGTTCATGGAGTCTCTCTCCTTGAAGATACTAAAAAACCATCTAGACACAGTCTTAGGCAACCAGTTCTGTTTGTCCGTGCTTGAGCAGAGGAGTTGGACAAGATGACCTCCAGTGGTCCCTTCCTACCTTGGCCACTCTGTGCTTCAGTAAAACAAACAGCTTTAACTGCATTACAGAGTTTCTACCTTCCCTCTTGCTTGCTTCCTTGCTCAAAGATGTTATGAGGTTGTATCTCATCTTGGTGTCTGGCTGAGCCTGTGCCTTCTGAAGAGAGCTGTAGAAGGTATCTAGATACTAGATTCAGTGAAATGTATACCCAGGCTCTTCTCAGACGTGTATTATACCAGCATTGACTCTAAGCTTATTTAGCAGAGCTGACTTGACAAACAGAAGGGCTGGCTAAGTTACACCCTCTTAATAGGGATAGCAGTGACCACATATTCTCTAGACATGTTGACTCCTGAGCTGTCCCTTGGGCTGCTCCGTTGTGCGTCATCTCTTGAGTAGGTCAGTGGCTGTAAAGCACTCCAGGGAGTTCATGGAAAACCCTGATCTCTCTCATACCATCGAGAGCTCTCTTTAACTACCATCTCCATATCCTTCAAGTCATCATCTTATATGCGTAATATTTAATGTTCCTGTCACATCTTCATAAATAATTATAACTTTAATATATGGAAATAGTAAGGAGAGTCAGGACAATTTAAAAAAAAATAATGGGAGGGAGCGAGCATTTGGCTTCAGTGTGCAAATGACATATAATTTCCAACAACTTGAGAAGGAATAGTTATCTTGCCTTTAAGACTTGTTCATTTATTTTAAAAATATATTTCTCAAAATTTAATTTGCGGTTTCGGAAGCTAAGTATAGAAAATTGCATAATACCCTTTTAGACTTCAGTGACTAAGAGTGATCACGTTAAATGAATATAACGTGCATGGAGTTTGTTAAAATATAATTTGTTCCATTGCAACGGTTTAAATCTTTCCAATATTGGTTTAGTCTTAAATATAACACACAGGCTTTTAGGGTGCAAATAATATCATATTCCTTAAGATTCCTTGCAATTCCTTAAGATATGATGAGGAGTTAAGAACCAGCAGAACCCAATGCATCCTATCAATGTTACTCTGGGAATAGAGCTAAAGAACTTGTGGTTTGTGAAGCATATTCTTCTTCAAAAACATTTATTTCTGAAATTTCACACATGACCCTTCAGACTGTCTCTTACGTTTATCAAAAGCACTTTTTTTTTCCTTTTTTTTTTCATCAGGTGCTTCATTCCAAATGCCTACGCTGCTCTCTTCACTGCCGCTCTGGTGCCACTAATGTGCTTGGTCGTGGTTTTTGTGGTGTTCATCCACGCCTACCAGGTGACCCCACAATGGAAAGCGTATGACGATATTTTCAGAGGAAGAACAAACGCTGCAGGTATGATTCGCTGCTTACCCCTGTGCAAACAAGCTGGACTTTCAGAACAGTACTGACTGTTCTCGCCAGCTCAGGAAACCCCACGAGAAACCACAGTTCAATAGACACCCACACGCTTGTTCAAGATTAAGCATGCTATTGGTCCCTTTGAAGTCTATGAAGGAACTTTAATGAGGAAAGTCGTGCAGGTGCTTAACTGCCTTAGGAGGATAAAAATATCTTAAACCTAAAACACCAAGTTATCATCGCTGGTTGTGTCCAGTCTAGTAAAGAGAATAAAACCAGCATGGTGTCCTGATGCCTGGTTTTGGCTGAGGGTACCAAACAGACAAAGGGAGGGCTGGGGCTGCTCGGGAGCAGTGACCAGGGCAGTGATGTGCTCCAGGTGACGAGCACAGCTCCCTGCCCCTGCATTCTGCAGCATATTTGGTGGCTGCACAGCTGCATGCAGGCTACGTGTTGGAGTCTTTGGAGTTAACGCCTCTGTTTTGTAATTTCCTCATGCTACTCGCCGCTGAAACGAGCTCGAAAGAACAGATCTGTCTCGTGCAAAACAGGAAGTGTCGGTCGGTCTCCTCTGTCAGAACAATTTAAAACACAATAAAGTTCCCAAAATAAAGTTGCGGCAGTTTAGACCGATACCATAATAATAGAACGCGCTGTGGGAAGCTTAGAATATCTCTTTTGTTTTCGTGGTGTTTTTGGAAAAAAAAAATTAGAGCTTCATAAACAAGTGCAGATATACAGATTTTAATAAAAATGTATCTATTTTCTCCCTGACTGTATGAAGCCAGTTAGATTTTAGAAACTTGTGAAAGATTCTTGAATCATTTTTCCCAATTCATTGAAAAAATACCACCTGCACTTAAAAGGGACAGTGAATTATTAAAAAAATTTGTTGAGTAGACCGGTGCTTGTAACTGTTCAGATTTATGAAGAGTAGCTGTGTTGCTCAGACACTCAAATTTACAGGGCACATTGTATTATGAAATGAAAATGAGAATGAATATTGAGAAAATGAAAATGAATATTTATTATCCGGATATTTCTTAAAATATTAATTTCTTCCGTAGTGACAAAATGTTAGCTTGTATGAATTTGGATAAGGTCTGATAAACATAGCTTATAAATGTGATACTCAAGACCTTACTTGCACTTTACTCTTTCATTTCTTTCTGATATAAAAGGGACTGCCTGGAGCACTCACAAAGGTAGCTCTTTCTTCAGTCTTGAATAATACAGATTATTTATTTATAAATAACTTTTTAAAAGTATCTCTAAGGATGGAGATTCCATATTCATATGTTGAAGGTTAAGGATTGTCTCAGAGTGGTTGAACCAAAAGGAAAAAATACTGAATATTGCAAAAAGACCATGAATAAAGTTGACACGGAAAATGGCAGGAACTACTAGTAGCTGTTATATCTGCATGACATAAGGATACCAAATAACAGGGCTGAAACAAGCTTTGTTTGATTTAACACAGGATTGAAGGTGTTTTCTTCCTGGTCAGAAAATAGTATAGAGAATGCAGAGGTCTCAGAAAAAAAAAAGAAAAAAAATCGGGAAAAGAGGTGTTCAGAAAAATGTTAATCATAGCATTTAAGGAAAAAAAAAAAACAACAACCAAATAGATTGTAACTTTTACTACCAGTGCACCTGCATGTCAAACTAGCATTTTACTACCATAAGTGCTTTCGCAATCACAGATCGAAGTACCTGGGGCAGCGTGAGTGAGACTAAGCTGGAGAAAGGCTGTTTTGGAGAAGAAAAAGAGCTCCCTGCTGAGATTTATGGTGCCTGGGGTTGTATAAGGGCTCTCTGTGGCTGTGTTTGTAGTGTAAGCTCTCAGAAGGAATGGCTGGTGATTTCTATAATGTTGCCTGTAACTACGTAACACGGTACTAACTGTTAACTAAAAGCCTGTGACTTTCTAACTGAATATTTATTTCCTGAAATTTGAGATGTCGCTGGTATATTTACATTATTTTTAATATTTTATGAGTGCATTGTGCTTTTAATGACATATTCAAAGACATTTCGCAGTGGTAAGACCTATTACCACTTTTAAATTTTTGAATTTTTCCTTGGAGAAGTCTGCTCCGTTGACTCCGTGTTCTCACAAACTCAGTGGGACCTGTTCCTGCTTCAGTGTTGTTATTGCAGCCACCTCACAGGATGCTGTGGGAACATTTTTCATAATGGCAAAGTTGTCTGCAATCTGCTGCATGATGGTATTTGCTTCTGCAGCAGCGAGGCTGTCCTAGACCACACCTACACTGAGTCCAGGCATCAGTGCAACTTATCGTATGGGGCAGGGAGGTCTTTTGGCAACGTTGGCTCCTGAAGTTGCACAGGCACCCATTCTTTTGCTGTTTTATTATGACAATGAATATGCTGGGGTTTCTCTCTGTTTCATCCAAAAGCAGAGGAAAGGTGGAGCTACCAACAGGTAGGAGCAACAATTGTCTATGTTTAGTGTCTTACTCTAGCTTGTCTCAGGCTGTCATCCCCACACTGATTTACTCCCCATTCAGTCACCCATGACAATGAATTCCTACAGGAAAAAAAAAAACCTCTTTCTCAGCCTCCAGCCTGAGGTTTAGTGACCAAACTTCCCCACTTTTAACAGTGCAGCAAGTAAAGAAGATGAAGTATTTTTTAAAAAAATCACTGCTTTGGAAAACTGTCTGGTCTCCATTAGTCACTCTATCTAGAAAGATATTAAAATTCCAGGTGAATGACACTGTAAACAATTCTGACGTATCAAGTGTAGACAGCTGTAAACATAGACAAAAATATTTTAAAATAGCCTTTTACTTTTACTAGTCATTGTAGACACCTGTTCATTTAAATTCCAGAGAGCAAAGAGTAGCGCAAAAAGAAAAAAGTGGTAGATATAGACCCGTAATTATAGTTTATACATACATATTCATACAAACATGTATTTGCATATGAGTATTTGAACTAGTACCGTTCATTCCCTTTCTGGGAGTCATTCAGTTAGAATAGTTAAAATTGCAGTGTGATGCAGATGACCTCATGTGGACTCTGCAATCCTTTGTGCAAAACATTACTTAATGTTGTCAATAAAATTCAAACAGCAAGGTCACTGGCTTACATATTGCCACAAAACAGAAAAAGGGATTGCATATGCAGTTTTTAAGGACTGGGAAAAAAAATGTTATCTGGCTTCTAAGTGTACATTCTGTTGATCATTTCATAGATTGTAGGAAAAGCCTCTTAACTACAGCTGGTAATTCTGAAGTTCCATAGTTGTAATGTCTACTTGGAGGGAGGCTATTACTAAATTGATAGAAATTTAATAGGACTAGAAGCAGTAAAGTTTATCTGATTTGTAGCATATGCTGGGGTATTTTTCCAATTAAATTTAATATGGAAGTGGATAAGTTAAAAATGGAGTCAAAATTCTCTGTTGCTATCTTTTCTCCTGTTGTTGAAATACTCTGAAACTTACCTTGAAAAGAAAGTTCATCTTGAACTATCCAGAGTCTCAGAATGGTTTGAGTTGGAAGGGACCTTTAAAGGTCATCTAGTCCCAACTACCCTGCCATGGACAGGGACATCTTCCACTAGATCACATTACTCAAAGCCCCGTCCAGCCTGACCTTGGACACCCACAGTTTCTATGGACAACATGTTCCCATGTCTTTCTGCACTCATTGTAAAAAATGTCTTCCTTTTATCTAGCCTAAATCTGTTCACTTTCCGCTTAAAACCATTGCCCCTTGTCCTGTCACTACAGTTTGTGCTAAAAAGTCATCCTTTTTATAAGCCCTCTTCAAACATTGAAAGGCCACACCAAGATATATCCAGAGCCTTCTCTTCTCCAGGCTGAACAAGCCCAACTCTCCCAGCCTGGCCTCCCAGCAGAGGGCTTCCAGCCCTCCCATCATTGCTGGGGCCTCCTCTGGCCCCGCTCCACCAGGTCCATGTCTCTGCTGTGCTGAGGACTCCAGAGCTGCCCCAGCACTGCAGGGGGGTCTCCCAGAGCGCAGCAGAGGGGCAGGATCCCCTCCCTGCCCTGCTGCCCACGCTGCTGGGGATGCGGCCTAGGATGTGATTGGCTTCCAAGCTGTGAGCCAGCTTGTGTCCAGCTTTTCATCTGCCAGTATCCACAAGTCCTTCTTTACAAGTCTTCCCTGAATTTTTACTCTGCCAGTCTGTACTGATACCGGGGATTGCCTCATCCCAGGTGCAGGTCCTTGCACTTGCCCTTGTTGAACTTCATGAGGTTCACATGGGCTCATTTCTCCAGCCTGTCAAGATCCCTCTGGATGATATTCCCTTTCTCAAGTGTATCAGCTATACCACTGAGCTTGGTATCATCCACAAACTTACTGAGGGCACACTCAATCCCACTATCTATGTCATTAATAATGATATTAAACAGTACTGGTCCCAGTAAAGACCTCTTAAGAGTGCCACTTGTCACTGACCTGCATTTGGATATTGGGACACTGACTGCAATCCTTTGGATATGGCCATCCAGCCAGTTCCTTATCTGTCAAGTAGTCCATCCATCAAACACATAACTCTCCAATATAGAGACAAGAATGTTATGTGGGACCATGTCAAAGGCCTTAGAGAACTCAAGATAGACAACATCAGTTGCTCTTCCCTTATCTACTGACACAGTCACTCTAGCATTGAAGGCCACCAGATTAGCCTTCTACAGCTATTAGAATAAATTCTGTCTGCTGTAGTAAAACGTATTCCTGAACTTAGGTAGCAGTAGTATTTTGTTCTGTCTATAGGAGCAGAGAGTTTGTTATTACCTACACTAAAGGGGACTCCTACGTATTTTTGGTACTAAGAGCAGAATAACAATGCTGAGTTTCACCACACAGACCTTAGAGAAAAATTTTGACCCTTGTTAACCACAAAAAGGATCTCTCTGTACGTGGTTAAACAGTTTGTTGGGAAACTATAGGATATAATTGGGATTTTAAACATGTATTTCTACTCAGATATTCATTTATTACTTGTACCTCTGTTTCTGTCACACGTATGTTCTTTCTAGTCCTCTAAATTTTTCCTGGGTACTCTTGAGTAGAGTCACATCTCTCATCCCTCATGTTCTGGTACTTTCTAGGCATTCACAAAAATGTTATGTCCTGAGGACAGCTAGCCCAGCAAAATTCTGCCTTTAGTAATTGTCAATTCCTCTGGCAATGGTCTATGACCTTCCCACAGAGATTATCGTACTCTTTTCTTATACCTGGTATATTGCTGTAAAAGAATGTGACTAAAACAAGGTTGTAGTGGAGCATAAACACAGAGAAATAAAATTTGCCCAATCCTAATTTGAGCAACATGCACACTTCTCATTATCCCACCTGGAACACCAAATTTGTGAGGTTGCCCTCTCAATGTCCTTATTTACTGCTCCAGAATTGTTCTGTTACCAGTCGTGTTGTTTGACACGGTGATGATATAGCTTTCTTAGGTCAGGAATTTTCCTCCACAGTAGAAGGCTAGAAGAAAGGGCAATGAGAGAGCCAAATTAATTATGTCTTAGGGCAGGCAGCTCTTCCTTCTCAAAGGCGAGTGTTGGAAAACAGTGTGAAAGCTGATTTACACAGATAAATGTAACCCTTTCAAAGATACGCATTGAGTTTCCTAGAAAAGAGACTTCAGTTTGAACTGATTCAGTTTGCCAGCCTTTCAGCAAACATGTTCTATTGACTGATTATTCTGCTATATATAGAAACTAACTTCTCAAAAGTTAGCCTTGACAGGAGCCAAGTCAGAAGCATGCATTGGATAAACAGCCTGTGGGTGAGCTAATATTTAAGTTTGCAACAAGAAAGACTGCTTTTGAAGGAAATCAGGTGGTGTAGAGCAGGATGGTTGTATTTGGCTGAAATAACAGGAGGTTGAAGTAGGCATGCATAAGAGATTATTGTCTTTTTCCTGACAGTCCTAATATGCAAATACAGAAATTGGAGATGAACAAGACAGCAATCCAATACACAGAATCTTATTTTCCGGCTGTTTGATAAACTTTCATAATTTCACAAAAATATCTGGAAATATAACTGAAAAGTTTGAATTGAACAACAACCTACATTGGTTTTTTCTGATATCTTTGTGAATAGATGACCTCCATGTATTGAAAAACACATAGTGGCAAAATTTCTGCGCACTACATGTAAATAAGCAATGGTTCAGATATCATCATTGCAGATGTGCCAGGATTAATTTAAAGGTTAAAACTTTATGTTGCCAAAACAGAACTCCATGAAGAATGCTTTAGATATTTAGCTGTAAGACGTTAACTACCTTCTTGTGTGTTCCTTCATATAAGTTTCTTTAATATATTTATTGTCTTAGCAGTATGCAATTCCTGTTTGTGACAGAACATATTGGATGGTCCAACTATACCTACTACCATTTGATCTTCTCAAGAAATAAATAGACCATAGGAAATGCAAGTGTAGGACATTCCAACCATGCTTCTGTGCTCTGGAAATGATACTGAGGACAGGGCTTTTGATTCTAAGTGAGGATATATATCTAAAACTGTAGTTACATGTCTTTCTTATCCTGTGATCTATATGCTGAAATCTTCATCTTGCATTATAAGGTACATATCATGCATCTAAGAGAACCGAAGGAACGGTAAATTGTGGGAGTGCTTTCATCTTGAGACAACAAGGTACATCTAGAAATCTAGAGCCAGGTGATGGCTACCTCTGAACCGTAGATAGTTATGTATTCAAAGCATTCCTCACAGTCGCACGTTTGGTATAACATTTTAGTCTTCATAGTGCTCCAAGGACTTTTTTTCTTTTTTTTTTTTCTGATGAGGAGAAAAACAAATCTTTATCTCTGAGGTTATTACAAACACAGTTAAGACAAAATCCAGAAGCATAATTGCAAGCTGAGATAAAGAACAAAGATCTGAATAAGATAAAAGCTTAAATGCATCATCTGCATTCATGTAATTTAGATTGTTTGCACTGTGCTTCACATGACAAAATTAGTTTTCTTCCTTCAAAAAAATCTGCAGAAGCAGGTTAATTTGCATGAGTTATGCCTGTAGAGTTGTGAATGTAGCACTCATTTAATTTCTTGCATAATACTTCTAAATAATTATATTATATGGAGATAAGTAGGTTCAAATTTATCTTTCTTTTTTGATTTGCTGTTCTTCTGGGATTTGTCGTGTTCCCTGCAAAACATTAATAGCACAAGCTATAATAAGATGCCTGGTCTTTTGTCTGATTATACCATGAATTGTCTTAAAGATGTATGAGGAAGTTTGACATAAAGCTAAGATTTAGTGGAAAGGTTAGAGAGGCCAGTTGTCTATGATTTTGTAGTAGTGGTATCGTCCTTATGCTTAATGGGAGGTACTCTCCTCTTTTAGGAGGAATTCTTTAATTTCAAGCTCTTCCTTGCCACAAGAAGCAACAGATAAAAAAAAAAATAAATAAAAAAATCTATTTCAACGGATTTACTGCTTCCTATTAAATTATCAATGAATAATTTAGTCCCATTGGAATTCATGGACATGTATCTACCATCTTTCCATTCTACATTATCAGGTGCTGTTAAATTCTGCATGTTTAACATTCCCAATCTGGAATCAAAGGTTTGTCATGAGTCACTGATTACGTGGTGGTGGTATTTTCTCCTTTGAACTCTATGAAGAAATCTGTTAGCTTCTTTATTTTGGCCACAAAATCCTATTACCAAACTCCTTTTCCACAGCAGTTGTCAAATGCAATTGAAAACAGAGCCAGCAAGATTTGGAACACTGTTCCTTAAACTTAAAAAAAAAAAAAAAAAAAAAAAAAAAAGGGTTTCTGGGATTTTCATAGTTCTGTTGCTAAATTTAATCCATGACTTCTTAAGCAACAGTCTGTAAATGTTTTACTAATTTAGGTCTCCCACAAACTGGTGAAATTCTGTGAAGCAATACATTCTCCACAATCATGTAGCAAAAAATGTTCGTAAGGATCTTTCAGGTTTTGCAGTAGGTCTTCATGTCTAGCCAAGAACAATTAAAAGCAATTAAAGTTGCATTATCAGTTAACCTAAGGGAAAGACACATAGTAAATATTTATAGATAAACTCAGAAGATCATTAAAGCTGTATTATTTAATTGCTTCTTTTATTGACTTTCCTATTTTTAGAAAATAATTAAACACTTCAGGCAATAGAAGAAGGCTTAATATGGGCCAACACAGTGGTGAGAAGACAAACATTTGGATACGTTATGAAAGCATGGTGGTGTATTCTCTATTTTCCATAGTTAAATCACCTAGATGTTTGCTGCAAAGACATGTTCAGCACTACACTGCAGAGTTTTAATATTATTTCATAATTTCCAGTTTTACTAATTTCTATTTGATTTAACGTTTTTTTCACCACTCAGACTTATTGTCCTGGAGAATTTTATCTTCAATATCAGGTATGGAAGGAAGGAAGAATACCTTCAGGCAGTCTACCTGACAGTTTTGTAACAAAACAGATTAAATACGTAAAGTTAAGGAGTAGTTCTAGCTCTGCAGACAGAAGAAAGAGAAAATTGGCAATTTCAGAATATGAAGTTTATTTTCTTTTGAATTACATGTCTGTTCTAGGAAGAAGATAAAGTATTATATTCTGAAATACATAACCTAATTCAAACTGAAATGTTATGCTTTTTCCTGGCTACTCATTGCAAAAACATCATCAAAACCCACCTGCCTGACTGAACATGGTATTCTGAAGGGACTAATCCTGGTACCCTGAAGAGAATTCCAGGGCTGGCAATCCATAAAAGCAGTATGTTGGTTTTTTAGTTCATTTCAGTTCCTTTTCCTAGTGGTGCTACAGATTTTCTCCAGAGCAATGAGCTGGTCATTTGTTCACAGGGCTTATGACTTATTCCTGATTTGATGCCTTTGTTGAGGTGAGCTGTTGGTTCATTCTCAGACACCACAAGGCCTCATGGCTCTTAGTGTTGTCAAGTGCAGGGCCAGAGGTTGGTCACTTTCCGCTTCCTGTGCTTTCCAAAACAGATGTATCCTGCATATGAAGGGAGCTGGTGTACAGGATGCATTAGATACTGGAAAATTATTTCTCCTTTACTCTTTTATTCTTTCCATGGAGTTTCTGAACCAGCACAATTCAACAGGCAGAATCTAGCCCAGGTCCCAGTTATGAATAACTTCTAGGCAGTCTCATCCTGTGTTGTAAAATTCCGTATTTCTCACCGTTTTTCCAGTCCTGTAGGGCACAACAGTTGTGACAACCATTGCAGTTCTCATTTCTGAAGAAGTCTTGCAGAATCTGACTGGACAGCAGTCCTGTGGTGACAAACTTTTCTGTGGACCTCAGTAAGTGGCTGAACATGCTTAGGTTGCAGTAAATGTGGGTGTAGAAACATGAGCTTCATCATAAGATTATTTTACTGCATATGTCAGTACAGATGTCTTATAGGGCAGCAGAAGATGAAACCATAGTCCTCCTTTTCTTTGTAAGACATTTCAGAAATGTAAAATTTTGTGGGTTTATCTTTTTACAGATTTAAAAACACTGTAGGTGAAAGTATAGATGTTTGGAAGTGTTCTGGGTTTTTGTTTTCTCTTTCCTTCTATTTCTTGCCCTTCCTTCTGCTATAAGGGAACAAAACAAACACAAGGCTGACAGCTGCTCATGCTGAGCAATCTGGCATTTTATTACTTGAATCTTATGCTATTCCCGTGGAGTTCCTTGCCACTGGATACTCTGAATTATCAAAGTTCACTGTAATTAGTTCAAGATGGATCTGTGAAAGAGAAGTCCCCTGAAGATTTCTAAATAGAAAGAAACTGTGTCTGGTTCAGGAAGCTCCTGAGTTGTAAATTGCTAGGAGAAGTATCACATCTGGCCAGTTCTTTTGGACCTTATTAGAAGCAAGGCCAGACAAACTTTTTAATATATACCCAGTAGAGCTCCTTTTAGATTCCCATTGAGGTAATTTGATTTTTTCCATCACTTTAACACTTTTTCTGGTGCTTGAGTTTTGTAATAATCCAATCCAAACCTGTCATGAAAATATTGTAGCCTATGTTTCAAATTCTCACTGGCATCATTTTTATGGATATCACTGGACAGTCTTGTGTTTACTTTAAGGATTCCCCTACTGTAGTAAAACTAGAGTTTTACCACCATAAAAACTGCTTACAATGTCCCGCAGCCCTCAGAACAGTAAGCATTGCAGAAAAATGTTATAATCAGCTAATAAGGAAAATAATCTTTCCTTATTGGTGGGGAAGAGATGAGAAATGGGGCACATCTGGTTATTCTATACATTGGATGTATGCAATTTCACCTGGTCAAATACCAAGCTGGACTATGGTAATTTTTCAAACTCCAAAAAACTGCAACTAAAGCTGCATAAACTGCATTTATCTGTATTGAGTTATCATCTCTGCCAATGTTTCTTAAGCTTGTAGTTAGGAAAAAGGGAAGATATTTCAGGGAGAAGCATGAACAGTCAGGATGGTGATATACGCATATACATATATATTTAAGGTAGTGGGTGGACTGACTGTTGCTTAAATAAAATCTTTCACCATTCCTTGCACTAAAAAAAGGTGTGGTAATGGTGTAAAAAAATATAGACCATCATGGTTTGAATATATATTACCCAACAGAGCTGCTTAACAATGTCTCACTTGCATCACACTGATGCTGAGCTGACTGCTCCATGGCAGTCTGTCATCTGCCAAGGTTTACTCGAGTAGTCTAAAGGCAACTTGCGCTTGGATTTAGAGTAAAATTCCTGTCAATGAAGGTTAATCTGCCCCTTTGAGTTAGTTTGGGAGTGAGTTGTTGGTTATTAACTATATGAAGGAAACCACAGATAGGTAGACTGTCTATTTTAGTTCATGAAAGAATTTATTTGCATTCTTTATGCAGTGCTGTTATTACAGACTTAAATAGTTTTGTTCTAGTTATTGATATTTTGTTTGACCAAAATACAACAAACTGTGTGAGCAAAATGGGTGAAGAAAATTCAAACAGCTGAGACTTTAAATGCTACCCAAGTTTCAGCTCTGAATTACCCCTTTACAATACCAATAATTAACCTACTGTTTCTGACGAAGATAAAAGCAGATTGTAAACTGTACCAATATTCAGCACGTGGCAAGAAGCTGGTATCTTTAGACTTTTTTCCTTGTTACAGTGCTGTCATAATTTAACCCCAGCCAGCAACTAAACCTCCCCCCCAGCTGCTCACCCACTCCTCCCAGGTGGGATTGGGGAGAGCATCAAGAGGGAGCGTCTTTCCCCAGCTTTAGATGCTGGGCATGATGTCATATGGCCTGGAATATTCTTTGGACAGTTGGAGTCAGCTGTCCTCTCTCTGACCCCTCTGAACTTCTTGCATACCCCCAGTCTGCTCACCAGTGGGGTGAGGAGCAGAAAAGGCCTGGACCCTGTGTGGCCACTGCTCAGCAGTAATGAAAACATCCCCATGTCACCAACACTCTTTGCAGCACAGATCCAAAACCCAGCCCCGTACAAGCTGCTAGGAAGAAAATTAACTCTACCCCAGGAATACCCATCAAAAATATAAATTGACGTATTTGTACGATTACCATTAATTGCATAAGCTTTTATCAGAATTACTGTTACCCCACAGAGGTCTTGTTAGATTCAGTGAGCTTGCTTCTGGTTTTACCTGTGGTAGTTTTATTCTGGAGAGAATGCACTGAATATAGCAAATTTCCCCTTCACATATGCTTGAAGATAATAAAATCAGATCACTGTTTGCCAAAAGGAATCATATTGCTCTATTTCCTTCAGCTTCATTTAAACAGCTATTTCAGCCATCTGTGGTTTCAACAATCTAGAGGTGCTTAGGTTAGGATTTATATCATGGTATGTTTCCTTAGGTGATATTTATTCACTGAAAGCAGACTTCATGGTGTTAACTTTTGGCATGCTCTACTCCCCGCAGTTGGTCTTTCCACAATTCACTTTCTTCTCTCACCTGCCCACCCCCGAGTTGAACTGCGATGCAAAGTAATGCAAAAGCATTAAAACAAATATCATAAAATAAAATAATTATTCGAAGCTCCCGAGACAATTCTCTTTGTTGTTCACTTTGGTCTGCCTACAACATTTAGAATGGTATCATTAGCGACTGTTAGCTGCCAGGCCAGTATATGAGTTCAATCTAATAAGCAGCCAAAGTTTTTTTACGTGTTTTTGAGCTTTAAATGAAAAGATTATATCATTCAATTAACATCTGTGGACAAATAAATTAATGAGTTGCTGTACAGATAATTGCTGAATTTACCTTTAGAATCACATTTACAAAAAGTGATGGTTTTCGACGTGTGCTTTCTTATTTTTTATTTCGGTAAATTTTGTTATTATAATCTCAAAAAACTTTGAGTTTGTCAGTTCTCTGCTGGTTTTTTTGTGAACGTTAAGTACAGAAATGGTAAGTATTTGGGCTCGTTAGTGTATACAGTGTAGGAGAAATAGAAATACTTAATGCTGTGCTCCTTGCTGTACTACCTGGCACTTTAGAGGGCTTTGCATTTTCACCTATTGTAAAAGCATAGTGCTGCTGGTCGTGTATATCAGTAGCTGTTAAAGAAAAGCTTGTTTCAACATCCATTGAAGCCACAAGGAATTTTTCCCAAGGGACTCTGATGGGTGCTTTGTGTGCAAGGGATACTCTTGAGAACAGCATGAGAAATACTTTGCATTTCCATTCTATTGATCTAACAAAAATCGAGTTTTTCCCAGACAAGTAGCAGTGGTGCATAGCCTTAATCTTCTACCCCTGATGCTGCTCCTAAAAGCACACCTGTGTTATTAGTGTTATGTTCTGGATCAGGGATCCTTGGCAAGCCTCAGGCCTTTCATAAATTTTGGCCAGACCTCACCTCGCCATGAGAGAGGTGATTCAGGTGGTTAATGGGCATTGATTGGCATTTGAGACAACCAAGGTTATCCAGTCTGGCCTCCAGCTTTCTCTTCATAAGGAATGGGTCTTCCACAGGTCCTATGTTGTATGTACTGATTATGTACAGGACCTTTAGACCTCTTGTGACATGAAGTACATGAATCTAATGCCATTCTAAGGCACCAGTATCCACACATGATGCCTCCTCAAGTCCTACCAGAGGTTCCGTGCTGCCCAGACCTCACAGCACTGCATCATCCCACCCACTGCAAGCAAACATCTCACAGTCCTGCATGCACAGAAATAGCACTATTTACAAACAGCCAAACTGGAGTGGATTTACATCACTTCCTCAGACATAAGTGGCAGAACAGAAGTAGCTTAACAACGATTAGAGCTGAGCTCTCAAACAGCTTTGCTTAGGGAATCTGATTTTCATAATGAAATGTTCTTAATGGTCTTTGTTACTTTCTAATAAAACAGGTAGGGTGTGTTGGGGTTTTTGTCCCCACATAAAAAGCAAGACCTTGTTAACTGCTCCTAAGAACTAAATTTATTTTAATACTTCAGTTTTATTGCCTCTACTCTGAGGTTACCACTACCCTAGCATAATGTTTATTTTCATGTATAACATGATATCTTATCATAATTCACAAAGAAAATACCTATCTGTGTTAAATGTTATGTCATACTATCAAATAGTGGTTGCAGAACAGTCCAGGACAAGGTTTGCACCCCAGGTTTTACTGGGTGGTATTGGGCTTTAACTGGGGAAACTTCAGGAACACATTGTGCTTTACTCACATTGTGCTTCGCTTCAAGTCATTCCCTTGTTTATAAAAATATAAACAGTGGTGCCCAGGGAAAGGACAAGGGGCAACAAGTACAAACTGGAACCCAGAAGGTTCCATCTGAACAGAAGGAGAAACTTATTTGCTGGGAGGGTGTTGGAGCCTGGCCAAGGCTGCCCAGAGCGGTTGTGGAGTCTCCTTCTCTGGAGAGATTCCAAAGGTGCCTGGACACGATCCTGGGCCCCCTGCTCTGGGTGACCTGCTGGAGCAGGGGGTTGAATGAGATGATCTCCAGAGGTCCCTTCCAACCCCCACCATACTGGGATTCTGGCATTTCTACCAAAGCAACAGTTACAACTCTGAAATAACTACTGCCTGCCTTGCTGCACCGTAGTCTTGACTTTGGCAGTTGCCTACATTCAGAAGGCACTTATATTTGTATAGTATTAAACAAAATGCCTGAAGTGATCCCAAACTGCTTTTTCTAGCATGGTGCCTGTCAAAAGCGTGCTCCTGCTCTTTGCTGATGCCACAGGACTCGTGGGGAGAAGGGCAATTCCTGGCCCAGCACCTCTGCCCCTGAAAGTGTGCAAACCTGGGCAAACATGGACTTTGAAGTTTGCTGCAAGTACAGTCAACACAGGGGACCTGGCTGTTGGCAACAGGAGTGGGTTGGGGTGAAAGATAACTTCTGCTTTCCTTTTTAGCAAACCCTGTCCATGCAGACATCTTCCTACCAGCTTTCCTTAAACCTTTTGTGCCATAGAGTAGGGAATTTAAAATGCAGCTGTTGCATGTGTGTGCTTAAGGATGGATTCTGTGTGTATTTTTGAAGGTGAATTAAGTTAATGGGTGCAAAGTCTCTTTGGGGAGCTCCTCAAATGAGTGGAGGGCGTCACTTAAAGCTCTGTAGTGTGAGATACCTTACAGTGAATGTAGCAACATCATTTCAATATAAGTCTATAAACTGCCAGAGCAGTTGCAGAATTTGTATTAGTAATACTTTTGGTCTTTTTTCCTTTCCTCTCAGTTCTTGAAAATCCATCTCTTCCCAAAATTTCCAGAGTTTGCCAAGAGCTCTCCCATGCTTCCCCCAAGGTCAGCACACTTTCTGACTCCATGTGAACTCTTCCCAACCTGCAAAGCACCCATGCCTGGTTTGCTGAGCTGGGCTGTGCCCCCCTGACCCCCCACCTCCCAGCCCCCTACCTGGTCGTGCCCTTCTGCTGGTCTCCTGGTCCCAGGGTGGGGTCTTGAAAGCCCTGGGACCCCCACCCAGCTGAGGCAGGAGAAGGGTTGCCCATTGCTGGAGAACGAACTCCAAGGCTGGCCAGAGACGGTGCAACCAGGTCCTGCGTCAGTAATGCTTTAAAAACACGTTTTTCCCAGGGCGCACCAGCTGAAATGCTGTGTTTGTGGTTTTTCAGAGATCCCCTTGGTCCTGTACCTCTTTGCCCTGATTTCCATCACCTGGCTGTGGGGAGGACTGCACATGGCTTACCGGCACCTCTGGATGTTAGTCTTCTTCATCATCTTCAACAGCCTGCAGGTAAGAGCTGGGAGGTGACCTCTCGCAATGTGTTTGGTGTTTCGGCTTCACCAGCTGAGTGATGCCCAGGAACACATTGTGACACAGAGGAAATGTTAATTGGCTATTCTGTTTATTTCTCGGACGAACATACAGAATGCATATTAAAACAAGTGGTGCATCGTTTAGAAACAATAGCAGTATAATTGCGTAGATTTAATTTCATAGCTAATACACTGGGAAATAAAATTACTTGCTTCTGTATATAATGTTACTGAGATAATTATACAGTAAAACTGAAATATCTGTAGTCCTTGCAAAAAAACACAGAGTATTTAATTTTTTTGTATCTGTTAACACTAATAATAAAAAAAAAACAACACAAAGATTTAAAATTGTATAGCACTGATATTGAAATTCCATATAAGATGTGAGCCCTGAAGCTTAGCTTTTCTCATACAACATATATATTGGTAAAAGCAAAGGTCTTTTTATTGAAAAAATCAAACACAGACTGGATGTTGATTATTACTTATAAAAAATGCAGATAGCCCTTTGCAAAATTTATACAGATCTAAGTGCTTACACTGGACTCAGAGCTGCATTACACTGCACTCAAAGCCATGCTTCACATTGTAGAATTGTTTATGGAATAGAGGTTAGTATGTCACGGATGAGAAGATGCCTCTGATGTCTGAAAACAGTGAAATTAAAAGGAATTTTAAAAAATTTACGTCCAAATATAAGTTGTGCAATTTCCCCTTCCAATATTAAAAATCTCTAAGTTTAGAGATTTTTAAAAGTGTGTTTTCACAAAACTAGATTTATTTTAGATTTGAATTCTAAAGGTGAAGGCCTCCTTAAGCAGCAATCTAATATTTTCAAAAAGTACATCTCAGCCATAAATTTTTTTTTTTCAAATTGAGGAAAAAAAATGTAGCCTATTGTCCTTGTAATACATTTGATTATTCAGTATATAATGTCATTCAAGTTTTTTGTATATTTTCGCATATATTTGCTCAAATTAGTTATGATGGGGCTTTTTTTGGTGTGAATTTAGGTAAATAGATGTGCTCTAGTAATTGTCTACAGCGTAGGCATAAAATCACTTTTTTTGCAGTGAGACTGCCACAGCTCCGCAGGACAGGCAATAGCACCAAAGCACATTCCCTCCGTTCTCTCCTCCTGAAAAATTTAAATTATTTTCCTTGTACAGGCCAACCCCCATGGGAGTTTTATCACTGTAACTTTAGCTACTGCAGCTTCCTAGTGCAACTTAATGCCCTGGTATAAACCATAAAGTTGTGGTGATATTAATGTGCCTACATGTAGATATACATATATTTATTTTTTTTATGTATCCTTCCTTACTGTCTCTCTACCAAGAATTATCACTAGAATCCCACCTGGGTTCTATTACATAGAGCTACCTCGAGTACAAGTTTTTGAACAGTGCCACAGCATTGTAAAATGCATGGAAATTCACTTTAAAATAAAATTACTTTAATGCCACTGCATATTTAGAGAAGAAGGATGTAACTACTCAGTAAAAATTATTCTTGGCCAGAATGTTGACCCTTCTGTGTAACTGAACTTTACACTACTCTACCTTATATAATTTGAAATTCCCTTTTATTCAAGTAAAGTCCAAAGCTGTAGAATCATTGTTTTTTTAAATTAACATTGCCAGTTTCAACACACCAATTCATGCAAGAGGTAAAACAGGATGAGAGAGTCCAACGGAGGGCTATGAGGATGATTAAGGGACAGGAACACCTGCCTCATGAGGAAAGGTTGAGAGACCTGGGGCTGTTTAGTCTGGAGAAGAGAAGACTGAGAGGGGATCTAATGAATGTGGATCAATAGATGAGGGCTGG